>PVJH01005699.1:0-109204 GCA_004026705.1 Nesogale talazaci | reverse complement strand
CACACACTTAGGTCCATTTCATAAATACCTATTATCTTATCCTGTCATGAACATTATACTTGATGTCAGGTATGCAATTTATTAAGATGTCATCTACTGAAGTGAAGATAGATACATAAATAGGTTTTTATATGATATGTTCTCAAAAAATTCTAATATGCAAACCAGGACTCCCTCCAGGAGGGTCAGCTGCCACTCTGTTCAATCTATTGGCCATTTCTCTGTAGCATCTGATGCCCCTACTAATTGCCTCAAAAGATGGACATAAAGAGATGGGTACATAAATTAGATCAGTTTTCAAGAGTTCAATAAATACAAAATATTTTTTGATTTCAATATCATGAGATGATTGTACTTTTCTTCTTATTTGAATTATATTATGCCTAGAAATATTTGAAAATAAGGAAAATACTAAACCATTGCCATACTATTCAATGTTATACTTACTTTTATCCCTGGTTAAAATCTATTGATGAGCGTTATAGTGTTGTTGTTGTTGTTGTTCTATGCTTTGCTATTTTTATGGGCCTACTGGTAGCCTCCTGTTCAATAACTGCCTCTGTAAGAAGGAGACACTGCCTGGTCCTGCACTTTCCTCCCCATTGTTATGTTTGAGCCCATGATGAGGGCCACTGGGTCGTCCATTTCTTTGAGAGTCCCTTTTATCAGCAGTCCTCTGTCAAGCATGGTGGCCTTTTTTCGAGGGCTGATCTTTAGTCATAACATGGACTAAATTTTGAAGAATGGAAATAACAGAAAAATTAATTGATCTATACACAGGTACTCCGTAAGCAAAATTTACTAAGCAAAACAAAGCTCAACCATCCTTAATTTTAAAGAACATTCTGGCTCTCATACTTCCAAGACAAAGCTGTGTGTCCTTCAGGCAGCCTGTGATATTTTCAGTAATTTTTTTTAAATTAGATGACTGGCAATGATGGTTGACTGCCATTAACATTTTACAAAGGACCATCAGATAACAAGCATGACAATATTTTTTCAGCAAGTACCCGAGAGGTACCCGTAAACCAGAAATCCACACACCCTGGAAGCCAAAAAAGAACATAGGGTAAGTACACCCAACCTAGTGTGTTTTGTTAATTAGATCATCAGCAATGATGGCAGCTTGTCTTTGACAGTCCTTCACCTTTTACAGCTTCACCATTGAACAATTTCCATGTACTCAACCATCCCTACATAATCTGATCATTTGGGGATCCTGTTTCAACTCTCCCAGCCAAACTCTTCACTTACCTGGCCCATGGTGGCCCACTGTAGTTATCAGACTGTGTTGGCAGCTTGGCACAGACATCCTCACTACCCAAACACATTGCCATTGTGTTTTTCTTTTATTGCCCCCGTCCTTGGCACGCCCCCCCCCCCATCGCTTCCTCCCTCATGAAGTGGACCTGTGCACATACCAACCTTGCCAAAGAATAGTGCATCCTCAAGCAAATTGGAGATTTATTTATTTTTTACTTTTTTTGTGTTTTTTGGGGGGAGGCATCACTGCCCTCTGGTGGTGGGAGTAGGAGATCCAGTCTTGTTGCTGGATTTGAACCTCCAACCCAGTGGGCTGCAGTCCCGCGCACAAACACTACGCCACCGGGGCTCAGCCCACTTTTTGGTTTTTATATTCATCTTTTATTTCAACTTAGTATGTATTTCTTTTTTGACTGTGATGTTTTCTTTCCAAGTATCCTGCCCCACTGAAGATCCAAGAGCTTCTGAGGCAGACACAAGCAAATGGCACCCACCCAAATAAGTTTTATTTTTCTTTCTTTAAAGTGAGGCTTTTTCTCCATGGCCCCTGAAGGAACAGATGATCCACATTCACATTTCCATAGCAACAGTACCCATATCCATATCCAAGCCCCTATCCAGATTTTATAACTTCCATCTTTGGAAATATAAATATTTTCCTCTTTTCCCCTTATTCTTTCTTCTCCTTTTGGTTTCTACTCCGTTCCTCCTTTTTAATTTTTTTACCCTGTTCTGCTTTAAGTCTATATGAGTCATTTTCTTCTGGTTTCTTTATTTTATTACACTTTTCTCCTACTCCACCATTACCTCTTTTTGTTTGTTTGTTTGTTTTTGGGGCATCACTGCCTTCTGGTGGTGGGAGTAGGAGGCCCAGCCTTTGCTCCTGTGGAGCCCCTGCTGGAAACCACCATTACCTTTTTATCCCTCCCTTCCTCTCTTAGGATATGTATTTCCATACTACCTAGTGACCTATTGAGTCCTGTTATTCCTCTTGAAACAAATTATCCCATTCAATTTACAAATATTTTGGTGTATCCAGATAGTCCTTACTGCTACTGTCATCTTTGTTTATTTTCTCCCCCCACCTCTTCCATTTTCTCATCTATCTACCTTTTCCTTCATCCCCCACCATATGTTTTCTGGATCCTATTAGGCCTCTCACCTATAACTCAAAAGTGCCAACTACTCCTACGTAATCCAGTTACCCACACCACTAACAGCTGTAATGCAAGGCTAAAGACACAGCAATCACAACTGAAGTAGACTCAAAAATCTAGGGGTAAAAAACCCTCAATCATTGAAAAAACACCAAACTGAATGGAGTGCTCTGAAGAAGAGACCTTGAAACTAGTGCCCCCTCCCCCCAAATAGCATTAGGTCCTTTAAAAAGATAACCGAAACACTTAGAAGAAAAGAAATAAAAACTAAAAAAAAGCCCACTAAAATTAATTCCAGAAGATATTCAATGAAATAACAGAATTAGGTAATGCCATAAAGGGTAAAAGATCTGTGAAATAAAACATAAATCAATGAGCTAAAAAGCAATAACTCTGACTACAACTGACGAAAAAACAAAACAAGCAAGGAAGTTCAAAGAAAGCGTATGAATGATGTCGAGAGAACCAAACTACACCTCATCAGGACCCTGGAGCGAACGGAAAAAAAAAAAATCATTCAGAGAAAATATTTTAAGAATTCATGAAAGAAAATTTCTTTAACATCACAAAGGAAGAGAAAGTACTATTCAAGAAGCTGGGAGAACACCAACTAGAATAGACTCCAAAATAAAAACATTGAAACAGAGTGCATTCCGTCTGTTCAATTTTGAGAGGAAGGAGAGAATCTGGAGTCAACTAGGAAAGAAGAGCAGTCATCTACAAAGGAAAATTTATTAAGATAAGGTCAGACTTCTCAGCAGGATATATTCAGGGAAGAAGACAATTGAGTAGCAAGTATAAATTTGTGAAAGAAAATCGCCCCTGCCAAACAAAAATTCCAAATTCAGCAAAATTATCCCTCACATATGTGGAGAAATAGATGTTTTGTATACAAGGAGAAACTAAAATAATTCATAAACACAAAACAAGGGTTATAAAAATATTAATGGCATTGTTATGGACAGTAGTAACAACAGGTGACAAAATTGAGAACATCACAGAGGAGAATATGACTCAAACCAGTAGGATGAAAAAACACTCAAAACAACACAGAATTAGAGGAGGAACAGGATAAAAGGATAAAAATAAAAATGGAAAGAAAACGAACACAAGCACAGCAAAGTGACAACAACAAATCAGCATATATCAATAATGGTACAGTGTCAAGGGATTAAGTAAACCCATTAAAAGATAAAGATCAGGAAAAAAGACCCATTTATAAGATGCCTACAAGAGACACACCTTAGACTCCAACAAAAGTAGACTAAAAGTTAAAGGTGAAAACCAAATCTATAAAGCCAGTGGAAGCCATAAAACAATAAGAGTGATAATTTTAATCTCTTAATAATGGTGATAATACTAATAATAATAAATAATAAAATCTTTTCTCCTGTAATTTCTTTGTTCCAATAAAACTTCTGCTATAAAATCACTTGACACAATTTATAAATTAAGGGAGAATTATATCAGCGTGGTGAATATATGTATTATATATTGAAGAACATATCAGAGATGTTGAGGAAAGAAAAGAGCATGACATTGACAATACCAAATGTCAAAAATTACATTTAGGCATCCACTTTCTCCAAATATCTCAATTCTCATGGTTATCTGACACCTATGCTAAATTTCTGTCAGTGGAAATCTTTATGATATCTACAGGATATGTGCAAAAAAGAGTTATTACTGTTTTCTTGCTGTTTGACTTAATTATAAAAATCTCAAGGCTATGGTTCTATTTTAACTCATAGAAACCCCATAAAGGATATCTGAGACTATAACTATGTATGAAAATAAACATCCTCTTCTCTTTCTCACTTGGAGTGACTGATTGATTAAAGCATCAAACAAGTTTAGCATCTTACATTCTGTCCAGAGTGCCACCAGGATCTTTATAGTTCATTAGAAGATTACACAAAGCAGTGATCAAAGAATTGATCTGCTACTAAATTCAGCTAATTTCCTTTTTACCATTCATAAATTTTTTTCCATATGAACTGATGACATGCAGAGGGTTTAGGCAGAAGATTTATATATTATTTATACAGTCATCTGAATTTCTAATTCTTTCTAGACAAAGTGTAATGCTGTTAATATGTGAAACCCTGCTTTGAACACTGACAACACTATATCTGGTATCTGCTACTTTAGTTCAAGAGATGGGCTGGGTTTAATAATGGTTTTTTTAGATTATATTAGAAGATACACTAATCTTAACAAATATGCTCTTCATTATAAGAAGCGTGCAACGAATTTCTCACCTATGTTGCAGGATTAGTGTCAAACCATATTCTCCAGAAGGTAAAATATTTGACTGCTAACTTACCTCTTTGTTGCTTTCTTTACCTTGTCATGAAAGAACCACATTTGACCCATTCCCTCAGACCCTAACAGTGATGAAATGCACTTGGAATATTAACTATTATTATTAAAATAATAGTTGGAAAAATTCAACTTAGGATATTAATGCTACTAGGATATTGAAATAATTTTTATGTGGTAGAATATTTGACCTACATATAAGTAACCTGTACTACATGCACAAGTCATCTTTGGTATTGAAGGTAAAATAATTTTGCAACATTTTTGGTAAACTTTGTTATAGAAAAAATACTGCTGGCCTTGTTTTTAAGTTTAAGTTGTTATGGAAATATTTATAAATATTAATTTAATAATAATTGTATGATTATTTAATTGAAAACTTACAATTTTAAAAAGATCACCACATGAAATATTAAATGAATAATGGATTTTATAATTTAATTGTTATTTAAAACATTTCTTTAAATATATGATTTGAAGAGATATAGTTATTTCTTTGAAGCATTGTTCAAGTTTATAGTTGAGAGGTCAACTTTGGAATTTTTAAGTTTTATAAAAAAGTTAAATATTGCAGTGATGCCAAAACACCCCCAAAAACCAAAAAAAAAAAAACAACCAGACAACAACAACAAAAAGAAGTTAAATATCTTCTTTGTGTTTAAGAGACATCTTTTTGACTAATCCAACTGCTTTATGAAGATCATCAAAGACATGATTTTAAACATGAATCTTTGGAAACAATTCTGACATCATGGAGCAGAAATAAACCATTCATCTATACATAACCACCCAAACCCAGTCAACCTGGAAGCTTATTGCAGATGTTTCCATGAAACCTACTGAGAGAAAAGGGATATAGATGAACTCAACCCATTTCACTGGTGCACAAATTTGAGCTTAAGAGTTAGTTGGGAGTTTTAAGGCTCTATAATTTGAACTTACTATTTTGATGCAAGAATAACTTGATATGTAGTTCTTCTGAACACAAATCCTACCAACAGCCAGATGTCTGTCCATCAAGGTTGGGTTATAATGGCTAGGCAGAAATCATTTCCTTTGTTTTTACACTCGTGTTCAATTCCCTGCTTCTCACTTGCCAAATTTGGTCACCTGACTTCTGATCTTCAGTGTCCCCCCCCCAATTTTAATATCTACCAGCTTCTCAACCCTTAATGCAAGATTTGAGAATCCAGTCAGCTAACACAACCTTACATACTTTGGACATGATGTCAGGAGAGACCAGGCACCAGAACCCAATATCGGACGTTTTAAAATAAAGAGATGTTATACTGGAGTACCTCCTTTCTTCTTTCATGTGATTAGTGTTCTTAAAAAGTGATGATACACAGAGACAAGGGGACAGAGGGATGACATCATGCAATATTGCAGGTACAAGTGAATTTCCAAAAGCAAACAGAAGGTAGAAAAGTGGATTGGAGCTTTTCTCCTTTCAGAAAAACTCAGAAGGGAACATCCTATGACCTATATCCTGATTTGGTTTCTTACCCATTGCTATTGTCATAAATAGTCATATATATATATATATAGTCATACATACACACATACATACACTCACACACACATATATATACATATATATGTTGTTCATGAATGTTTTATGATCTCTATTTCTTTCTTTCATTGACAAGCTTATTGAGTGTATACAATTAACATAACATTGCATTTGAGTCACCAGGGAAAAGTATCGACCCTAGATGTGTTAAAGACCAAAGTCAAGATACAAATTAAAAATCACACCACGAGAATAAAAATCTAGGCATATAGTGGAGGTTTACAAGAAGTGAAAAATCATTTTGGATAGAGACTGGACATATAGAACTGAAAGAGTAGGATCCATAAAATTAATACAGGCAAAGGAGGTCCAAGAACTTTAAGGGATGTCATACAGAAGCCAGAATTACAATTATAAATAGTTCAATTCTAGTTATTTCAGCATGTTCAATTTGTTTAAATAGGCCAAAATAAGTTTGGTTTTTCACTAACATATGTAGGATGATCACAAAGGAATGGAGAAGACCTAAAACCTTTACAACTTTACATACCTATGTAAAAGGGTTAGATTACTTTTTGTTTCTATGTTTTTTGATTGCTTTGTTTGTGTGAAGTTAGACTTTATGATATCCTGCACTCATGCATCTTAAAAATTCTATGCTTCTCATACGTGAATTGCAGATTGGAGAAAAAATGGTTATTAAAAAAGAGCAGGAAGCAGCAAATAGAGACATTCAAAAGGGTTTCTATTGTTTTCCAGAATATATAGTAATTTATATGCCATCAGAGGAGCTTTATCCAAAGAATTGTCTGAATGTGTCCCTCAAATTGCTTTTCTGAGATATTTATACCTCCATCATCAGAAGTCTCTGAATACTACCTTAATTGACAGCTATTAAAGATGCATTATTCATAGAAGTTGTCAGACCACAGGGAAATGTTTTATTTTACTAAATCACAGTTAAATTGACTTGAACAATTTTGATTTAGAGCTACTAAAAGCCACAGAAATTACCATCCCATCAAGTTTTAAGATACAAAGTAAAATTGCTTAATTTTAGAAAATGAAATGTATCATAACCAATACCATGATGATTAAGCTTTGATATTTGAAAAGAACAAAGACATAAAGGTCAACAAAATGTGCTCTGAAAATAATGATTATGCAAAATAAAATAATTCCCTTTCCAACTAATAAATAAAACTTGTTTCTATCTGTTCCCATCTGCCCATTAACTGATAAAGGTTTTGCACATTGGTTAAAGTGAGAAACAGAGCAACTCATTATGGCCATGTAAAACCTCTGTAAAGTGTTAACAAAAAGTTTACTTTGAGAACTAGGTGTCTTTGAATAAAGTAGTATTTTCAATAACCTCACATGTATGTGCAAAAGAAAACCGGACGATGAATAAGGAAGATAGAACTAAAGTTAATGCTTTTAAAATGTGGTGTCAACCAAAATATTTATTATGTCATTGACTGGAGAAGAAGGAGTAGATTTTTGAAAGGAATTCTGCAGAATGCTCCTTAAAATACAGAATAGTGGGATTTTTGCCTCAAGCATTTTTGGTAAATTACTGAGAGGGAACAGACGCTGAAGGACATCATGCTTGGTAAAGTGAGAGGCTAGCAAAAGAGGATGGTTTTCAATGAGACGGACTTCGAAAGTGGTTAGAACAATGAGCACAAACAGCAATGCTGAGAAGGTTGTACGGAATCAGGCAATGTTTTGCTAATGGTGTGCATAGGGTTCCTGAGACTCTGAATTGACTTGACATTACCTAATCACAAAACAGCAAATAACAAGACAGCTATTACAAATACAAATAATTCTTGATTCTTAACAGAATTCAACTCCTCAAAGGAAAACTATTTAGACTTCTGTGAAGGCTTACGTAGTGCATGATTACGGGAATGATCTCCAAAGTCTAAGGTTTTTGTCCCACAAGATTTGTTTATCATCTGAAAAGCTTTTGTCATTGTTTTATAAACAATTAAATTATTTTGAATATCATAAAGAATATCCACAGAACATGATATGTTTGGTGTAATTCTTTGATTAGTGCTCATATTTAGTGTATAGAACTATAAGGTTAATATAGAGTCCCAGGTCTTATCTTGCAAATCTAACAGGTTCAAGAGGGATATGGTATGCAAAGTGAAAACTTACAGATAAAGAAAGGAGAACAGACACAAGTGAAGGGGGTGGGGGTGGGGGTGGGGTACAGAGGCTCCAAGGCCTGATACTATATTTGAAGTAGATGTAGACACATCCCCTGCAAGCAGTCTGCAATATGTGACAGGTTGACAGGGAGGAACAGTTTGCCAGTGTCTGAGGGTACAGACAGGAAGAGCAGACAAGGGAAGTGAGAAGCTTGCAGACTAGTGCTTCTGTAGCCGTTCCAGGGATCAGGAAGCAAAGTACCCTTTTAGACAGGCCGGCTGCAACTTCATCGGCGCTGGGTGACGCAGTCAGCATTTCCCACAGGCCTTGAACCCTGGAGGTGGAGGCACTGTCCCATTTGCCTAAGGAGAAAGTAGCTTTCCCCCCTGCCCTCCCCACACCACCACATAGACTTATCATTATATTTTCAAACCTTCATTGTGGAATGTTTAAAGAGTCGATCCTTAGTTTTACAGTCAATCATGCTTACGCATTTTGTTTCACTTCATTGATTGACTGGGACCCAAGGGGACATCGCTTACCCTGTTTACTATGCGGCCTTCATTCCCCTCACTTTCATAATCTTTCCAATTGTTGTCCTTGAGTAAAGGTGAACCTTTTGATCCAGACTTCATGGGTGAATACAAAGGTTTCAACCAGTCCTTATTTAATGGCTGATCCTCTTTATTGTTGCTGTTTTTATGACTTTTTTGTTCCATATTTTTCTCCATGGCCTGCTAATAGGATCCTTTTCAGAGCAGTTGGCGTTCATAGTGAGGGATGATCTAGATCAAATGATTTCAGGGTTTTGGGTGCTGGGGTTTGTATGGGAAATTAGGCCATTGAACTGAGTGTTTTCATCTGTTTTTCTGTTTTCCCCACTCATCTCCCCAAGAATGGTACTAGAGTGGTAGCATTTTGTATTAGGTCAGATAGACTGGGAAACAAATTCATGGAAATTATCTGTGTACAAGAAAAATATATATATACTAGAGGAGTTGAATATTGAGAAAATATCCCAGTCCAGTCCACATCAAGCCCATAAGTAATATTAGCCCATATGTCTGATATAATATATTAAGTCCTCTTCAGACACCCCAAACACATGAAATGACATGGAATGCAGGAAGATCACATGTGAGTGGATGCAAAGTCTTGTGCATCCAGTAGTGTTGTAAGGATCTCAGCACTGACAGGGATTTTCAAGTAGTTCCTCCAGTTTCCGGGGTCCAGGGTCTATCAGAATGGTGCTATGTGTTTTGTCAGTAGAACATCTCTCAGGGAATGAGCATAGAGAAACAGCGTCTCCTGCCTTTAAGTTGGAAAAATTAGGTTTTGCAGAATCCTCTGGAGAAGCCCATACTCACACAGCGGCCTCATTAACTGATCAGATTGACAGATTCGTCTTCACCCCTTCACTCTTAATCCTCTCACATCCCAAATTGACACCAGATTATGCAACTACCACACATTTCATTTCGTTTTTCATGGGATCAACATAAGTAGGAGATGATATCATAGGAGCAAGAAAGATGAAAAATATAGCATTGCACAAGGCTTCTTTAAAGTACTAAAAAGCAAGGATCTTACTTTGAGGGCTAATGTAGAGCTGACCCAAGTCATGGTATTTTCTTTCATCATCTTTGCTAGTGAAAGTTGGAAATTGAAGAAGAAAGACTGAAGGAACATTATTGAATTTGCATGATGGTTCTACAAAGAAAATTGAGAGGACCTTGGACTTCCAGAAGAACAAACAGATTGATCATGGAAGAAGTAAAGCCAAACGCTCCTTAGTGAGAACCAGACTTCATCTCGCAAGTACTATGGGCACATCAGAAGAGATTTGTCCCGCAGCAAAATATCATGTTTGGCAATGTAAAGAGTCCGTAAAACAGAGGGAGGCACTTGACAAGGTGGGTTGACCCAGCACATTGGTTCAGACATAAGAAAACTTGTGAAGATGGCACAGGACAAGGCAGTATTTTAGGGTAGCTCTGATGTGGAACTGACACATTGGCACCTAACAATCCCAACACCCAACTCTAATATTTTTACATGTCAGAATCTGAAATTATTTTATAAAAAATATGTTTCCTATTGGTTCATGTATATGGTCCTTCTCATCAACCCATTGATCATTCTAATCCTAATGCCTGGAAGGATATCTAGGATGGGGCAGGCACTCAGTGCGTCAATTTGTAGAGAACAAATGCCTGCCTAAGAGGAGTCCTGTGAGCACAGCGGACTATGCATCAGCTTGTTCGCCACAAGCTATGAATTTGACACCACCAACTTCCTAGGAGAGGAAAAATGACATTTCTGCTCCTCTAAAAATGTGTAGCCTCAGAACATTCTGGGCAGTTCTAAGGTGTTCTAAGGATTGATTTGAGTAGAGATTCGTTCAATGGCTATAGATTTGATTTAGTTTTTAATGTAGGCAAGTAGAGCTAGAGCTTTCCAAATAGTTTCTGTACCATTACTTGGTGAAAGATATGAATTTATGAAGAAAATAGTTATGAACCCAGGATAAAGGGCTCATAGGATTTTAAGTATAATAGGAAAAGAACTACCTTTCCCCAGTCTGTCGTAGATAGTAGAATATCAATGAAGGAATTCTTTGTACCAACTTATTAATCGGTCCCACTCAGAAAATTACTACTGTACTGACCCAATATTTCATTACAATGTAATGATAAACCTCAGCTTTTCTTTCACTATTATTTCCAAACTTAGTTTTACTTTTTGCCAAAATTCCAAATTGAGTGAATTGGATTACCCAAGGAACCCAGGAAAAGCATAAATATCCACAAGCAGTATCAAAAATCTAATCTATAGGTATAGGAGAGGATTATCCAAATAACCAACTTATTTAAGTACTTAATATGAACATATATATTTATTCACTTTTAGCCTTCCAAAAACACATAAGAATAATAAAATTGATAATTAATAATTGATTTGTATCCATTGATATTGCAGATGGTTAAATATGAGGAAAAACATATACCACTTGTTTACATGTTGAGAAAAGGATTTATTTTACTCATATTTCAAAAAGATGAAAGAGAAGACTTTTAAGATATATTGCACCTTACACCTCCCTTTTTTATTTTCTTCTCTGCCTTTTTTAGCTTAAATAATTCATAGTTATCATGTGTCTGTCCCTGTGGAAAATAGAGTAGAAACAAAGGGCACAGATCTATACATAATCTATTTGAATTTTATTTTCAGAAAATACACAAAATACTTCATACATGTGTTTCTCTCAAGGGATATGAGTTTGTCAAATAGTTATTCTTGCTAAGAATTCCATTGAAATTTGTCATTTTAGTGGGAAATACTGCAAACAAACTTAAGTTCTGAGGGTAAGGAATAAAGTGAGAATAACAGGGCCATCAAACAAACGTTTATCCTAAGATGCACAAATCTTGTAAATACATAGGATTTGATCTACATGGAAAACTAAAACAAACAAACCCACATTGAAAAAAAAATTCTGGGCTGGAGATTGTCTGACAAGCTTTTCAACCATAAACAGGAGGCTTTCTTTGAAGCTGTTTCCTGCCCCCCACTAGCAAATCGCCTCATAAGTGATGAATCTGCAATGGTATTTTCTCATCATAAGAATCAAAGTGGGATAGAATAAATTGACACAGTTTTTTTTTTTGTTCACAAATGGTAGGCCTCACAGGTGGAAAGCTGCTGTTAGACAGCTTCATTTTACTGCACATGAGCTATGGGAGCCTTGAAGATTATGTAAGGTGAGTTGAATGCAGAGGAAGTAACAGGTTTGATTATAAAGATTGTTGCAAAAAAATTACAACACAACTTTAGTTAGATTAATACTAATTAAACTCGCACAGGGGTTAATGGGACTCAGCTGTTGTTATAAAACTGTAGTGACAACTTGCCATGGTCTGACAAATGGTTCTTCTAAAATATAGGCTAACCTGTTCTTGTAACCTTAACCTCAAAACACCTTTAAATAGTTCTATAATTACATGTTGACACACTTTTCCCTTTCTAGGATTTTGTGTTTGAAACTGTGGGTAGTAATATATAAATTATTATACTAATATTAACAGTGGCTTACCTACTTCCTTAAGTAAGTTGTAGCGTAACAAAGATCAACGTCCCCCTATGGGTTACCATTTTAGCCAGTCCCCTTAAAAGTTAGGGGCATCAAGATGCCTGAAAAGTCTATTTTAAAGTTCTTTATCCAAAAGGGAAACCCTATCAAATAAGGAGAACACTTTAAGACGTCTCTATGTTTTTAATGTTACACCATCTTTTCTTTTAAATAGACAAAAATCCTATGTAAGTATAGCTGCTGTTATATTGCTGAGTGCTACTGAGGTCATTCTGACCCATAGATTCTCTTTATAGAACAGAGCAAGACATTGCCCAGGCCTGCGGCCTCCTCAGAATTGTTTCCAGACTTGAGCCCATTGTTGAAGCCACTTCATCCATCGACCAGCTGAAGAGCCTTCCTCTTGTTTACTACCCCTCCATTTCACCAAACACCATATCTTCCCAAAGGGACTGATGTCTCCTGACAATAAGTCCAAAATATGTCAGAAAATCTCACCGTTCTTACCTCTAAGTAGGAGAACTTTGATTGTACCTCAACCAGTTTCCAATGACTGGTACATTTTCGCAGCTGGATCCTCTCACTTTGAGTTGTTCCTCATCAGCAAGTTAGGAGCTGAATGGCTCCATTCCCACAGGCTCCATGGTTGACAGTACCTTCAGGAGTGATCTCTTCCTCCATCGTCTTCCAAGGGCCTCCTGACAACAGGGGCCAGGTGCTGTCTGAAAATGTTCTGTTAGGCCTTCAGTGACTGACAATGTTTAGAAGCTATGTCTATAGCTTTCAGTTGTGACTTCCCTGAAATGGGCAACTGGTTTCTTCTTCATAGTCAGTTCTTCATCTGGAAGCTTCACTGAAGCTGTTCATTTTGGATGACCCTGCTGGCATTTGAGATAGGAATGACATAGCTTCCAGCATCAGAGCAACATAAAAAGCACCAGAGTGCGATCAATTGGCATATAAGTGGAGTGGTAAACTTCATAAAAGTAAAATACTCACCTCTCCCTCCATCACTCCCCCCCCCCCAAAAAAAAGAGCACATAGATTTGAAAAACTAAGTTCAAACAGAAACCTAGAAAAAATCATGTGTCCTAATTGTCTATATTTTAGCCAAATTGAATCATATATTACAGATTCTTCTTTGTTGTCATTCATGGTTCACAGAAACAAATTCATCAAGTAAAGTTAAAATATTGGTTTTGTCATATATACTGAATTGACTAATAATAACCCACAAAACAAGAAAAATATGATCTGATGGTAACTGGAATATAAGATCCATATTAGATTCTGAAATTGTTGATATTTAGGGGTCCTTGTTTTTAATACTTAGAAGAAAAATAAAACTTTTTTATTCTCAAGGAGTAACTTCCAGGGTAAGAAGAAGGCAGGGCCAGTTCTATCCTGAATCAGAACTGAGTCAGTGGATGAGAATTTTGTTGCTTCTTGTCCTTACTGTAGTGGGTTATTTTTTAGTGATTGATTCTAAAAAAGTGGGTCTTACCTATTTCTCCCTGAAAGCAAAGGTAGCAACCTTTTTTTCAGTAGTAGTATGTGGATATAGGCTAACCAGAAGCGACCTAGAACCTAGGGAATACATGAATCCAAGTTTTTTTTTCATTTCCCCTCCCTCTCCACTCCCCCCACACTCATGAACCCTTGATTATTAATAGATTATTATTATTTTGTCATATATTACACTGTCCAATGTCTCCCTTCACCCACTTCCCTGGGTTTCCATACACTAAGGAGGAGGTTACATGTAAATCCTTATAATCCATTTCCCTTTTCTTTCCACTATCCCTCCACCCTCCCGATATTGCCACCCTCACAACTGGTCCTGATGGAATCTGTCTTGGATTTCCTGTGCTTCTGGTTCCTATCTGTATCAGTGTACATCCTCTGGTCTAACCAGATTTGTAAGGAAGATTTTTGGATCATGGTAGTGGGGAGGAGGAAATATTGAAGAACTAGAGGAAAGCTGTGTGTTTCATCATTGCTACACTGCACCCTGAATGGTTTGTCTCCTCCCCACCACTCTCCTCTAAGGTAATGTCTCATTATTCACAGAAGAGCTTTCAGTACACAATCTGAACTCCCGCCTCATTTACAATGATCTGATTTTTAGTTCTTGATGCCTGATACTTTTGACAACTTGTGGTCATACAGACTGGTGTGTTTCTTTCATGTGGGCTTTGTTGCTTCTGAGCTAGATGGCCACTTGTGTACTTTTAAGCCTTTAAGACCCCAGACATTATATCTATTGATAGTCAGGCACCATCAGCTTTCTTCACGACATTTGCTTATGCACACAAGGTCTCAAAAGGGGACAGGATAATTCTGGAAGGCATGCCAAGTCACACAGAAGCCACGCTGGGGTACACAACTGGGCATAAACCACCACATGGAAAAGAACACACACAGGTATGGAACTAGGGAATTCCCAGGGACCAGAAGCCAAGAGCCCCAAGAGCATGTAGGCACTGAGGGACACACAGGTGTGTACCAACCCCCATGCTAGATAACTTACAGCATGTCCCTGAGTGAGAGCAGCCCAAAAATCAAAAACTGGAGGCAGGCCAAGAGGAATGCCAAGAGAATGTGCATCCCTGTGTTTTCTGCTTTTATCCTATCCTGATCCCTGGCTGGCGGGAAACGTGGTTGAAGGTATTGGCTGACCTTATTGGCTGAGCTAGCCCCACCTGTGTGATGTACCTAAGTTGGGCGTGCCCAAGTACTTGGTTTTGCCTGAGTCTCGGAGAGCCTACTCTGTGCATGTTCAGTTTGGGTCTTCCTATTGGTGTCCAAAGATTGCCTGATTTCTTTCCAATCCCTCTATGTGGGCCTTTTTAGGCACTGGAGAGACAACCCCCACTGGGGAGACAACCCCACTTGTCCCTAAATCTAGTTACATTTCCCCACTGAAGGAGTATGGACCAAAATCATTGAGAGTACTGGGAAATGATGTATCTGACTGCTTCCTGATGTCAAAAGGGACATGATGTGTGTGTGTGTGGGGGAAGGGGGGGTCCACACCCTTCCTACTCCATTGGGAGGGATTGTCCACTGAGGGGCCCAGGGTGGATGGGTTTGGGGTGATCCAGGCACTGGCAATCCTGAGAATAGCATACTTGTTCAGTGTCATTAGTTCCCTGATGACTTCTATATACAGTTTAGCTAAGGCTCTGGAGACAAAGCTGTGAAATTGCAGTGTTCTGGGAAGTGTCACAGTGGAAGATTTGAAAAGAAATCTTAAGAGCTATTAGCACTGGGCTGACTGGGATAGGGGCAAGTTTAGTTTGTGCATAAGAATTGTGTGAAAGCATTTCCTAAGTTGTGGGTCTGAGATAGAATTTTCTTTGGAGCACTTCTCTGCTGCAGGGTGTCTGCGAAACCCCATCCTAAGACCATCCAATGGTTCACAGGATTACTTCTCTATTCAATCTGCTTATGAGGGATGCTACAGCATCCATAGTTTTACCCCTCAATAGTGGGTTCATGCACTTTGCCCTAAAACTTTAACATCAGTGCGGGTAGAGAATTTTGCATCCCTCACCTAGTGGAGTTTCCATTTGGGATCTCACTGGCCTGGCTTTGGGAACATGTAGTGAGCCCTGAAATTCCAGGATTCAATGCCCCAGTGCTGGCCTAGTCCCCAAGATGAGCCCAGGAACTTGACTATGTGGCTTATTTGATGCATAGTACCAGGAATCTTCCTCAGGTGGGGTCCTTTAAAGTATTTTAGTCATTTCCCTCCCCCCTTGTAAGTTTGTCCCACTTTTCCTACCAACACTCCTGCATTTGTGTCCCATCAGATCTGTCTGTGATCCCTTTCCCCTCTCCTAACTTGAGTTTCCCATTAGTATCCCTCATCCCTCTGATAGCGGTGTCTCTCCGATTGGGGAAACTACATTATAACTTTGCACGATATCACCCTCCCTCCCCTCCCCACCCACCCACCTTAACAATTTCATCACAGGTGACATGAGGAGTCCTCCGTCAAAGTGACAAAGTATGTATCAAGATACATACCTCGAGAGAATGAGGGATGTTTGATTGGTGCCAGCTAGACTCTCTCCTGGGCTGACTACCCTAGCCAGCAGACTGGTTAACTTGCCAACCTGAGCTTGACCTGTTTCTTGTTCCAACAGCACTGTGATTGACTAACATCACTCAGCACAGTGTTTTTCAAATCCCTTCATGTCATGAGGTGATTCATGGTTTGACTGCTGCTGTTTAGGGATGTGTAGTATTCTACTGTATATATATTCTAGAATTTTTTGTATCCATTCTTCTACTGTGCAAACTGTGCTACACTGAACATGGGGTACCATATGTCTCTTTGTGATCTGGTTTGTATTTCTTTTGTGTGTATGCCCAGTCATGGTATTTTTGGATCATATGGTGCTTCTCTGTCTATCTCTTTGAGAATTGGCACATCACTTTTCCGAGTGGTTGCATGTTTGGACCTTATGAGTCAACAAATCCCTATAACTAGACTTCTAGACTCAATCATCAGCCTGTTTATACCTGGTTGTGCTCTCCTACAGCTTCCACTAGTTATTTATATATAATTCAATAATAATTATTTTATGTTAAAATAGCAATAACTCTCCATACTAAGACTGTTCATAAAAGCTAGAAATCCCACACAAGTGGGATCAGATTAAGTGATATTAGGTTCTGGTGGTTACGATTGTATTTATTTTGTGAATAATACCTATTTAACATTCAATGCTATTTCATCAAACTTTATATTTGATACAACAAAATGCTCCACAGAATTCTCCTCAGCCTCAGAGACTATTTGAAACTCAGCAACAGATTAGAGCAACAAGAACTTTTAGCACTTCAGAGAAAATGATATATAGAACAGAAATAAGACAGTTACTTTTGAAAGTAGGGGAATTAACCGCCAGGGTAAGTTTCTAAACTTTTCTAGTAAAAAGCAAAAACAATCCCCTGCATCATTCTTCTTATAACTGAAAAAGAAAAGGCAGGCGAGGCTTTGTTCTAATTCCCAGTATCTTTCACTTGCCACTCAGGAAGTGCACAACCGACTTAATATTTAAGTTTCATTAGAAAACCGCTTCTTTTGTTTGGTCCCCAGAGCAAGTTTTTGAAACTGTCTTGAGATTGAAAAAATCTTAACATTCTCTATTATACAATATCAGGGAAAATGTTTGTTGGGTATGACATTTTTTCCATTTGTACTAAAAATGAAAGGTAAATGATTTATTCATATGTTAAGGGAATGAGATCATGACAGCATTTGATAACGCTTAATTAGTTTTCTCAGAAAGGTCAGAATCTGAATACCTTTATCAACTATCTCTGACTTCTCCTGAGCATTCAGCCTTTTATAAGAGTCAAGTTCATTGTTATTATTTTTGTGTTTTGGTTTGGTTTCTTGGTGAGGTGCCTCTGTGTTGGTTTTGACCCACAGTGATCCCATGCACAGCCAAAGCCTAAGACATGGACTAGTGCTGCATCATGTTTAACATCTTTGCATGTCTGAGTCATTCTTCCAGTTAATGTGGACATTCATCTCGATGCCCATCTCCTTCTTTCCCACTCACTCTGTTATTTACAAAGCACAATGTCTTTCTCCAGAGACATGATAACGTGTCCAAAGTTTACGAGATGAAGTCTCACCTTCTCTCCTCCAGGGCATAATCAAAATGCACTTCTTCCAAGACACATTTTTGTTTTTCTTCTAACTGAACTTGGTGTATTTGATATCATTTGCCAATGTTATCATTCAAATGCATCAGTACTTCCTTGTTATACCTTGTTCATTGTTAACTTTGGAATGAAATTGATGCTACATTAATTAAAATATAAAAGTCTATCATAATTTACTTTTTAGTGAAAAGGATGATATGCATACTCACTCTCATTTTATCTTTCCAATTAACTTTAGGCAATTATTTTTAAGTGAAGGTAAAACTAAAGAAATTATTATTTGGGGGTACTTAATATATTTATAAAAATATTACTTATTAAATACATGAAAAAGACATTGCATTCTATTTTATTTGGTAGCGGCAGTTTGTATATTTCCAAAGAATTAAATTTTTTCAATATATTCATAAAACTCTATGTAATTTCTAAAATTCTGTGCACATTTTTTGTTTTTTGTTTTGTTTCTAATCATTTCATTGGGGTCTCATATAATACTTATCGCAATTCATATATCCATGCATTGTGTCAAGCACATTTGTACATCTGTTGCCATAATCAGTCTTGAAAGATTTACTTTCTACTTGAACCCTTGGTATCAGCTCCTCATTTCCCCCTCCCTCCTCATTGAACCCTTGATAATGTATAAATTATTATTTTGACTTATCTTACACACAGGGTGTTACTTCCTTTACTTACTAACTTGTGCATTTATCGATATTTTATTATTAGCCAAGGGCAGTCATTCAAAAAGGGTAAAGTGATGGTTTACAACCAGGAAAGGTTTGTCCCGATGTGGCAAAGCGCTGAAAGATATGAGGAAGCATGTCACAAGAGGATCAAAGGTAAGCTCATTAACAACCTGCCCCATGAAGACGACCCAACCTTACTTGTGGAAAGTGAGGAGATCTTCAAGCACTGAAGTAAATCAAACACTACAGTGTTCAGGATAGATTGCAATTCAATGTAAAGAAAGCAAAAATCCACACAACTCTGAGTACCTCACCAGTAGACAATGTCATGATAAGTGGAGAAAAGATTGAAATGTCAAAAATTTTAGTGATCTATGGGAACAGTCACAAAATCAAATGACCTTTTGCATTGTTTATAGCTGCTCTAAAAGGTATTTTAAAAGATGCTATTTGCGGACTGTGACAGTAAAGTGTGTATCAAGTTGGCTAGGCCAATTATCAGTAGTTTGTCAGTAATCCAGTGTGAGGGAATGTAATACAATGGAATCAGTTCTGTGATAGAATTTAACATCAAGTAATCAGTTCTGTGAACAGCCAGCAGTTGTGGTAGAATGCTCCACACAGCCCTCCCATCCCCGCCTTAGGTCACAGCTTTGATGCAATTGGAAGAAAGACTCTGTGGTGGTGTCACTTATTCTTTTTAAGCCAACCTATTGGTAAGGTTTTACTTCTAATGGACGTGGTCTTTCACCTGGTTTGTCATATCATTTGCAGATCCTGGAAGCAATCAGCACGCTTCCCAGCAGGATTCAACTTCACATTCAATTGGCTGTGATTGTCTTACTTCCTGGTCTTTGCCATTACATGAGTCAGGAGAAGACTTCAGCTGATCCCTGAACTTGAACTAGGTTATATTTTAGGATGCCTAGTTTGAATGAACTATTTTTCTTGAAACAATTTTTTTCATATCCCTATTTAAAATGTCACCGGTTTTGCTTCTCTAGAGGATTAAACCTAACACAAAAACTAAGGTGAGCATGACCCAAACCAAGGAATTTTTGATTGCCTCATTTGTACATGATAGCTGGACAATGAATCATTAAGCTCACTTGCTAATTGATGCATTTGAACGAGGGGCTTGCATGAAGGTATCCTAGAATACAGAGCAAAAACATTTCTGTCTTGGAATTACAGTTAGAATTGAACTTAGAAACAAGAATGACATGACATTGTCTTATATATTTTGAATATGATAGGAAAAGCTAGTACCTAGGAAAGGATATTGTGCTTAGTTTAGTAGAGGTCAGTGAAAAATAAGAAAACCCTTGATGAGACGGAATGAAACAATGGCTATAACAATGGGATCAATCATAGCAACAGTTATGAGGAAGGCGAGAAACTGAGTGATGTTTGACACCCTTGTACTCAGAGTTGCTAAAATTTGCTGCCAATTCAATGACCCCTAAAACAACAGCTTTACCTTTCTAAAAATAGATGATGAAAGTTAAGATTATTTCTCTTTGATTTTTAATTCTGATATGCTTTTTTAAGTTCGCCATTATTGATTGTTAAGATTAATGAATATTTACATGGTCACTCCTGCGGACTACCACCATCAGATAAATTTCATTTCTCTCGAGTCAAAAGACTATTTTGTGGTCCAAATCAGAAAATAACCTTATTTATAGTAAGGCATTCATTACCTTCATCTTCCTTACTATATATTAGTTTAAACAATTGTTCATCTCCAAGGAATGTTAAAAAAAAACCCTCTATGCATCTTTTACTTAACATATTGCTCCTAATATACTGTTAAAAAAGATTTACACATACTGTGTGATTTCTTTTTCTTTATTATTATTAATTGGGAATTAGTGCATATATCCTATCATTCCATAGTTCAATCATATTCCCCAAAATTATACATTTGCTACCAGAGTTTCCAAACATTCCTTTTCTATATAGACACTTTGACATCATCTCTCCTCCCCCTGAATTCCTTATTCTATTTGCTAGTTCTATAGGTTCACCAATCCCAGTTTTCACACACTGATAAATGATAAAATATAGAACACAACGTCAAGTGGGTGACCCCTAATGACATAACTCTTCAGTCATTTTGTACAAGCAACCAAGCACCGAACAAAACAATGCAAACCAAAAATACAGAAAAATTTGGAAACCAGATCAGGCTCAGCACGTCTCATGGGAGGGGGTCTTGCTCACAAAGTTTTAACCATTCAAATCAAAGGTATGCCTTTAATCTTCTACACTCAACTCTCTAATGCGTTCTGTTTAATAACCACTTTCCTTCTATTCCTCAGTTGTGGATAGAGAAAGTTCACCAGAGGCTTGTTTCTTGCGTAGTTCCACCAATGAATCTTGGGTTTCCACTGTCATCCACAGCCTTCTTCAAATCAGATTCCCACACTGTAGGCTCTGATACTAATAGTTCCTTTGATTGTGGATTATCTGCTTCACAATCCTTGGTGACTGATGATGATGTACTTCTTTCATGTGGACTTAGTTGGCATCTCATTTCGATGGCTGCTTGCTTGGAGACAAGTCTTTAAGACCACAGAAGCAATTTTATCTAATAACCAAGCACTATTTAATTTTTTCACCACATTTTGCTATAGAACCTGTCTCCTCTGTGTTCCCTTTCGGAGAGAACACCGGGCGAGTATCAAGCAAGACCATGGTGTAGGAATTAAGTGTTCTTAAATCGGAGTTAGGATTTAGTTTAAGGCCCCCATACATTCCTGGGTCAAAGTTTTGTTGTTGTTGTTCTTTTTATTTTTGTTTGGGCATTAACACAGACATCATATCATTGCATCATGCAATCGTGTCAAGCAGAAATGTGTCTTTGCTTCTACTGTCAGTTTTCAAACATAATTTATCTTCCTGGCTTCTGTGACATCATCTCACTTTTACTCCCCCTGCACCACTCCAATACCCTTGATGTCCTTGTTCAATTTGCTGTCCCTATAGGTTCATCAATCTCAGGCTTCATTGACTGAAAAAATAGAGAAAACGTATATCATAAATGCAAGAGATCAACCCAAAGGACATAGCATTCTGATACACACTCTATTATGAACAAATAAAAACCATATAAAACAGAATGGCTGTCACTGGTTTGCTAGAAGAATACATATCTTAATATGATGTATTGGGCATGGATGTAGCAAGACTTATTTGCCAGATTTGCCCATGGACCATCACCTTACCCATCCTGGTGCTGCTTTCCTCTACTTTCTCAGCCACCATCTATTTTCTGGAGTAAGCCCTTGAGTTCTTGGTGTTTTTTCTTCACAGTGTACTATTTTATTATAAGAATCCTTTGCTGTATACAATTCCATTAGATGAACATAGCAAAACTTATTTGTCCAAAATTTAGTTGATGGAAACTTGTTGTTGTTTTCTAGTCTGGAATGACTACAAATAAAGTGCCTCTGAACATTAAAAGGGTCACTCTCTCATGTTCAAATCCAGCAGCTGCTCTCAGGAGCAGCGCTGGGTAGCTCTCATGACCACCAAAGGGCGGTGATGCCCCCCCCCCAAAGAACATTAAAAGGTAGTGCCTTTTAGTGAATATAAACATTCATTTTTTATTGATATGTGCCTGAGAATGGGTTGCTTCAGATATTTTTAAAATTTAATTTTAGTTGAAAATACCAATTTCCTCAAGTATATAAATCAATTAACATGCCTTCTAGCATTATATGAGAGCACCAGTTTAAGATATCCACATAAAAAGTAGGAAGTTAAAACTTTTCTATAACCATACTGTTAGTATTTTACAAACTACTAATCATAAAAATGGTCAATTAAATTATATTAAAATTGTCAGTTCTGCATATGATAAAAGTATTAGAAAAAGAAAGCAATTATAGTGTATAGTGACCTAGAATTTGCAACTAGAATGAACTAATGAGCTCAACAATTAGTAAGATTTCTATTTGTAAAAGATCCAGAGATAGAATATGAGACAGTAGGTTTCTATTTGGACCAACTCAAACGCTATCAAATTTTTTCTTTAAAAAAAAGATTCAAAAAATAAAAAAAGGACTCTGAGAAACTTATTATTTGGTTTACACTTTCCACATTTGTGATCATATTACAATCATTCATCAGACAATTATCAAATTCTAATTACTCTACATGCATTTAAAACTGATGCTGCCTAGTATCCCAAATGATTCTAATATCTCATTAAGTGATGCTTATATTTTGAACAATATATACAATTCATGAAATCCAATTCTACACTAAAATTCTAAGGTCTTGCTGGGACTTTTTTTTCACAACTATTTCTTTGTGCCTTGGGTTCCCCCTGGTTAAAAAGCAGTCCTTGAAGGAGACCTTTGGTCAGTGGATGTGATCTTATGGCAGAGGTGATGTTAGTGGCAATATAAATTCAGAACTCCTAGATGACAGAATTTCCTCTGCCTTACTTTGGTGCTTGTATTTCCAATCGAGAAACTATTTCTATGGAGTAAGATTTCTTGTAAGTTTCAGTCCTAAATGACCTAATTACAAATTTTGAAACAGAACTTTCCTCAGGATGATAGATAACCAGGTTGAACTCTAAAAAAAAAATAATAAAAAGGACCAGGAGTCATGAGAATGAATCGGAAGTAACATGAGAACCATAGATGAACTCTGAAAGAGAAACCCCATAAATAACACATTGCAATTGCAAAACTTGACCACAGGCTGACTCAAGTGACAAATGTACACTCACTATTTCTTTGATAAATAGCATTTTCATTCTCACAAAAACATAGCCATTCTGTCACAGGGGAGGCATTTGCAGACAGCAAAACCCACTCTTCTCTTTCCACACTGACTGACTAGATGTTGTGATTACCATGTTAGCTAACTGTCATCTAGTTTTGTCCTTGAAGATGACACTGCTCATGGTGTTGGCCTTGGTAGGTATCTGGCAACACAGGCTAGTTTTTGCCACAATTTCTAATCTGGTCTGGCAGTTTAAATGAGGAAACTGCCCAAGGGTTGATGGATATAGCAGTTGCATTGTATCCTGCTGTTGTCTCTGGACTTGGTACTTTAATTGTAACAAAGCATTTGGCTTAAATATAACAAACCTGTCTGTCTCTTAGCGCGTTGGCTTGCTTTTCTATTGTTCCCCTCTGTGTCATAGAATCTTACTCTAGGCAAAGCTATGCTTTGCTGGATACTTGCAGAATGGATTCTTAATGTAATATCTGAGAAAAGAAAGTTTCTCTAAAAAGTTTTAACCTTTTGCCCTTTCATGCAGTTAATTCTCTCTACTTCAAACAGCCACATAACAATAACGTGCAGAGACTGGCAATTAACAGCGGCAAAAAATCGGCATCAGTTGTTAGATCTGTGTCCTCCCAAGCTATGATTGGAATTTATTACCATATTTATTATTGATGATCCTGCTTGCCCAAAATAAGGTATAGACAGCTGATAGATAAATAGAAGATAAAGTGCCACTATCTCTTTATGCCAGATTTCAATAAAAGGGCATATGATATCTGTGAAAATGATAAAACTTGTAACAATCAAAACTTGAGAACTTCAATATTGCTACTATTATAACAAAAATGTCTTGCTATTGATTTAACTGTATTTAAAATACTGAAATATTTCCTCTTAAGATTCTGATTAAGGCATACACACAACCCCTTATTTCTTATATTGAGCATAAGACTAGAAATTCTAACCATTGTAGGAAGGAAACAAAGAAAGATATATTATCACAGATAGAAAAAGAACAAAATAAACTATGTAATTTGCATATGGTGTGATTATTTACATAGAAAACTGTAGGAATCAGCAAAAACAAAAATGTCATTGAATTTTTATGAGTACAGCAAGGTAAAAGTTTTAAAATCAAGTAAGCCTTAAGTAAATGAACCGTAGTTCTTGAACTAACAATTAATATATAGAGACCAAAACAAAAATAATACCATTAAAATTAAATGAACATATTTTGAGGTGAGTAAATCTTTACTCTGTTTTACTTCCTTATTAGTATATAACAATATCTTGGTTCTTCATTATGTTTTCCCAGTCACTTATTGTGGTAGTTACATAATCTGCTGTCAATTTGAGAGGATTATGAGTGAATGGGGAGCCTGGCCTGTCAATCAAAATGTTACTAATGAGACCTCTGTGTGGACCTGGCCTCCTGAGAATTCTGGGAACACCTGTATTTCCTCCTGGGAGGTGGAAGACACATTCTCCCCCTGTGCACACCCTTGGAGACTCTATTGACAAGACTCCTGGGGAACACCTCTACTGACCAGCTACATGGCACTGAGACCGGGGAGCTGGTGAAATCTCATGATGCAACCCTGATGCAATCAGATGTCTTGAGCCAAAAAGTCATGTGACTACCAATACCATTGTTGAGATGCTTACATCACGACTGGATCCACAAGACTTCTGACCCATAGGCCTGTGATCCTCTAGCATTCGGCATCATGGCATGTGTTTTGTGAGTCTGTTGAGAAATCTATAGACTGTTATCAGACATACAGTCTAATATTGGATGTATGGACTTATTTGGACTGGGCTAAAATGTTGTCTCAATAGTCAAATGCTCTTATGTATAGACCTCTTGCTTATGCAAGAGTGTCCACGAATTTGTTCCTCTAGTCTACCCAGTCTAACACAGTAACGTGAGCAAGAACCCATGATTCTGAAGGAGGAAGTTTAGACTGCACTGAATGCAGTAGTCAAAACCAAAGCTCCAGGAATTGATAGTGTAGTAATGAAAATGTTTCAACAAAATGACGAAGCACTGGGAGAACTCCCTCATCTATGCCAAGAAATTTGGAAGACAATTACCCGGTCAACTGACTGGAAGATATTTATGCCCTATTAGTGCCCATTCCAAATAAAGGTGAACTAGCAGAATCCTATAACAATATCAATGACTTCATATGCAACGAAAATGTTGCTGAAGATCATCCAAATATATTTGCAGCAGTACACTAACAAGGATCTACCAGAAGTTCAGATTGGATTGAGAAGCAGCTGTGGAATATGGGGATATCATTGCTGATGTCACATGGATCTTGACTCAGAGTAGAAAATACCAGAAAAATGCTTACTTGTGTTTTATTGACTAAACAAAAGCATCTGACTTTGTAGATCATAATAAACTATGGATAACCTTAAGAGGAATATGAATTTCAGAATAGTTCATTGTGCTCCTAAGGTATTTATACATGGATTCAGAGGGAGTTGTGCAAAATGAACACTGCATGATTTAACAATCAGGAAAGGTAAGTGTCAGGATTTTATCTTCTCACATACTTGTTCAATCTGTTTTCTGAGCTAATAATCAGAAAAGATGGTTTATGTGAAGAAGAGTATTGCATCAGGATTGCAGGAAGACTTGTGAACAACCTGTGATATGCAGGAGACACAAAACTTTGCTTGCTGAAAGAGAGGAGGATGTGAAACACTTGCTGATGAAGATCGATGATTGTTGTCAGTAGGTACGACTACTAATCCTCACAACTAGACCAATAGGTAACATCATGGTCAATGAAAAGCTTGAGGTTGTCAAGGATTTTGTCATTCTTAGATCCACAACTGATGCTTGGTAACATCAGTTAAGAAATTTCAAGGAGCATTGTACTAGATAAATAGATAAATCTGCTGCATAAGATTCCTTTAGAGTATTGAGAAACAATGATGTTACTTTGAAGACTAAGGTATGTTTCACCCCTGCTATGGTATTTTTCATTGCCTCATATGCAAGTTAAAGCAGGAATTAAATAAGGAAGATTGAACAAGAACTGATGCATATTGTTTTACTTGTTTATTTACTTACTTACTTACTTACTTACTTACTTACTTTGGACATCCCTGCCCTCTGGTGGTCGTGGGAGCTACCCAGTGCTGCTCCTGAGAGGTGCTGCTGGATTTGAACCAGCAAACCTGCGGGCCACAGTCCTGCACTCAACCACTTATGCCACCGGGGCTCAGCCCCGAACTGATGCCTTTTAATTGTGGTCCTGGCCAAAAAAATATTGAAAGCACAAGATTGACTAAAAGGACAAATCAATCTGTCTTGGAAGAAGTAAAGTCAGAAAGTTCCCTAGAGGAAAGGATGACAAGATCTCATCTCACATACACTGGACGTCCCTGGAGAAGGACATCATGTTTGGTAAAGTCGAGAGCAGGCAAGAAAGAGACAGTCCCTTACCAAAAAGATTGACACGGTGGCTGCAACACTAGACTTAGGCATAGAAACAATTCTGAGGATCTCATAGGACCAAGCAATATTTTGTTCTGTTGTGCACAGGGTCTAAACCAAGTTGATGAGTCTTTATGAATCTGTTTCTATAGTCACCTCAGAGTAACACACAACAATAACATTCAAATGTACAACAATAAAATTTGCAATTGTAATGAATTGACTTTATATATATTTTAAAAGGTATACCATCATTATGTTTGCTTCAGTCCAACTTATGTTGTCAATGTTAAATTATCTTCAAGTAAATAACAACTAATGACAACCTCATATTTGCAGATGAGAATTGTTCCATAGAATTTTCAATTCTTGACCTTTCTTTTTTTTTTTTTAGTTTTTTTTTTTTTTTTTTTAGGCATCACTGCCCTCAGGTGGTGGGAGTAGGAAGCCCAGCCTTTGCTCCTGAGAGCCGGAATTGAACCTCCATCCCAGTGGGCCGCAGTCACTGCGCACAACCACTACGCCACCGGGGTTCAGCCCAATTCTTGACCTTTCAAAAGTAAGTTTTTCCTGGTTTGCCTTTCAAGGAACCTCTAACTGAGTCACCAAACTTTTAGCTAAGTCAAGCGCTTAAACATTGGAACCACACAATAATTTCATTGCATATTATAGGTAGGTTGAAATATATTTCTTCCAAGTTGGTTTGCATAGTAATAAAAAATAAAGTTAGACTTCCCATTCAAGATAGCTACCCGACAACAAGGAGAGTACATTCCTTTCTAAGAACCAGGAGGAAGACGTCAGAAGAGAGCTTGGTGCAAACAGTCTCAGAGTGCAACCTAATAGATAAGTGACCCAAGACCCCATTCCTCATCCCCACCCCCGAGATCCAAGGACAGTGGCTGCAGCAGAGGGTAAGGGGACAGGGTGATTCCTAGAGCTTCTTGCTACCTAGTCAAGCTACTGATCCCAAGGCAGATGAGAGGCTGCTTAACCCTGAAACTCATTTATACACCTGGCCTCCAGACTGCCCACGTATCCCTTGGATAGTGACTACACCAGCTGGTGAATGCCCCTCTAATAGCACAGTCACATACCTTGAGCTCTGAAGGCCATGGTAATTTCGCGACACCTTAGAAGAAGTCCCAAGGACCTGAGCATCCCATTCTACTTTCTGCCCCATTGCCCAGTCAGCACTCTAATTAAACCACCCCAGGCTATCTAGAAAGAGCCTAATGATATAGTGTTCAGGTGTTTGGCTACTTTGTTAGTCTGGGTACACTAGAGAAAAAAAATCATAGACACATGTTTTATAAGAGAGAGTTTTATATAAAGGATAAGTGTACATTAAGAAAGCATCCCAACCCAATCCAGTCCCGTAAGTCCAACATTAGCCCATATGTTCAAGACTGATCAATGAAGTCATTCTTTTTTGGGGGGAGCATCATTGCCCTCTGGTGGTCATGGGAGCTACCCAGTCTTGCTCCCGGAGAGCAGCTGCTGGATTTGAACCACCAAGCCAATGGACCGTAGTCCCACACTCAACCACTACGCCACCGGGGCCCAGCCCCAATGTCATTCTTAAAGTCACAAAATACACACAGCAACACCAAGTGCAGGAGGAAAGCTGAATCAGTGAGTGTGTAAGCACCTCAGCACCGGCAAGTTTCTCCAGGTGGCTTCTTCAGCACCTAGGGCTGCATCAGGGTAGGTCCATGTGGCTTTTCCTTAGGGATGTCTCACAGGAAGTGGGCCTTGCCAGCTGAGGCAGAGAACTAGGTAAGGCAGCTGTACACTGGCCACACCATCTGAGAGCAAAAGACAAGACAGGAAAGACTCGCAGAGCCATTTGTCTAGCCATCTTTCAATTAAACTGGTCTTCAATTAATCCCACATGTGTTCATCGACCAGGCTGGCAAAATATCCCTTAATTATCACAACTACTTACTGTATGTTCAGTCATTCAAAGCCAACAGCTTCTCTGCAAGGGAGAAATGGGATCTTTTTACTCCCATGGAGATCTCTAATCCAATAACTGACCTATGAGGGTTCTATGAGTTCACATCAACTAAATGGCAGAGAGTTGAGGTCATCCAGAGCAACAGCCTTCCTGCTGAGAAGGTGTATGCTTCCCCTTCCTCCTAAGCCACCCAAAGAAATGATCATTTCCTTAGGGAGGGGCCAGGTACAGCTTTTTTCTTGCCCATCCCCCTCAGAGCCCACCATCACCTGAAAAGCAGCCACCTGATCTTCAAAGACTGGGGCCTCTAGAGCTCTATTCCTTCTAGGCAGCCAGATTTATTGGTCTCATTACGCTTCCTAAACTATAAGTACCCCACTCTTTTAGCTCCTGCAGCCCTAGTAAAACCCCATACCTCTACTCCAATCTAGTCCCATCCAACTTTACTTCCAAAGGACAGAGCCGCTTTCCTAGGCAAGGTTTCTAATTGCTCAAATGATCTCTGGCCTGAATAGTATCCCACTCTTCCAGGAAAGAATTTAAAGCCTTAGGTTTTTTAATTTTCTTTTTCCTTACTTTCTTTAAAACAGAACCTTGTATTGTTTTATAATTTGTTCACAATCAGTACAATCCTTTCTTTCATAAATCTTCAAATAGATATTTTCTATCATGTCTACTATCCTCAAGTCAGAATTGTCCTCATCAGCAGACAATATATCACCGAGTCTACTTTAGACTATTCAGATCAGTACTTCACTCTGAGCTATTCCCATAAAGATTCCAGCTTTGCTACATCATCATGGGACCCTTCTCAGAGACCACCGCCTTTGGAAATGTGTGCGTTCCACCCCTCCACACCTATCAACTCTGACCATGTGAAGCCACTCTGTCTCTCACATATAAGACCACTGGTCTCTTAGCTCTTACAGTCTGACTTGACACCCTGACCTTTACAATAGAGCATACCTAAATGTATTCCTTCCAATTAAAGAACTCAAATGGGCAGAGCCAACTACACCTAGGCACTATATCAAATCACTCAACTGATTTCTGCCCTGTATATTCTTGAACTTTCTCAGGTCTGAGTTTCTACCCCAACTGCTGCTGTTTCTATTTCTTCTTTTAAAAATCCTGTAATATTTTTATAATTCATTTTTACTCAGTACTATCCTTTATGTTTATCTTCTTAACCAAAATATTTTTCTCTACCACTTCAATAATCCTCAAGTTATCAAAATAGCCCTCAAGTTAGTCAGCAAACTGTTTAAGAAAACAATACCCATCAATATGCTGCTTACAAGAAACACAATCATTTACAAATGCAAAAGCATATGAAACAAATGGCAAAAATAGCAGTTGTGTCAATATTAATCTCTGAAAAAATACACTTCATGGCAAATACCATAATGAGAAACAATGTTCATAACAACAAAATAGTTAAACCAGGAAAAGACTAAGTATACATTACCATATTAAAGATGTATGCACACAATGAGAAGACCTTGCAATATATTAATCAAATTCTCAAAGAATGGAAGAAAGTAATAGACATCTCTAAAATAATGGCACACAGCAATAAAGCTTTTTTTTTTTTGCATCACTGCTCTCTGGTGGTGGGAGTAGGAGGCCCAGCCCCACTGCTGGAATTGAACCTCCGTCCCAGTGGGCCGCAGTCCCTTGCACAACCACTACTCCACCGGGGCTCAGCCCCCAATAAAGCATTTTCAAGGAGAGACATATCATCAAGAAAGAAAGTCAATAAAGAAACAAACTATTTGAGCAACATACTAAACCTCCCATATATAGACTGAGCATTCCACCCAACAATAACAAAGTACACATTCTTCTCCCAGGTGTTGGGACATTCGTAAGAATAGACAACATGTTAGGTCACAAGGCAAATCTTAGCACATTTTTGAAAACTGAGAATCTATCATTCATTTTCACAATGGATTGTACAATCCAGATCCAATGTTATGAAACTAGAAATTTAACAATAGAATGTACAGAAACATAAAGACAAATACATGGTGATTGAACAATATATGACTTAAAATGACTGAATAATAATATTAAAGAGGGAATGAAATTTACATTTCTCAAAGTAAATAAAATTTATAACACAGTATGCCAATGCCTTTGGAGCACAGGAAAAAGATTTATTAAATATCAATTTATAGCAATCAGTACATACCTACAAAAAAAACAACCAAAATAATGCATTAATAAATATCTTCAATAGCTGGGGAAAAATAACCAATATGAACTTGGCAGCAACAGAAGAATAGAAATCATAAAGACAAAGGCAGAAATAAACAAACTGGAAAACAAAAACAAAAAAGGAAAAAAATCTACAAGACTAGAAGGTGTTTCTTTGAAATGATTTAAAAAATTGACAGGCTGCTGGAAAACTTAAGAAAATGTCAAATGGAAATATCTAGAATTACAGATAAAAATGGCAAAATGACAACAGTGCTAAATAAAATGAAACAATAATGCTATGAAAGAAAATAATCCAATAAATTTGATAATCTAGAAGAAACGGACAAATTCCTAGAAATATACCATCTACCCAAATGATTTCAGAAATGTGTGGAAAATTTCTAAAGCCCCATAACCTAAGCAAAAATTTTAAAAAAATTAATCAAGAACCCCTACCCCCTTGAGGGGGAGTGAGCACCAGCACTAATGATGATTACACAAATTATTTTAAAAGTTATTTAATCACTGAGCCCCACTGACATAGTGGCTGTGTGTGGGACTGCGGCCCACAGGGCTGACGGTTCAAATCCAGCAGCATCTCTCCAGGAGCAAGGCTGGGCTTCCTACTCGCACAAGGACAGTGATGCCACACGCACACAGACACACACAAAGAAAGAAAAAAAATTAGTGCCTCTATAATGGAAATCCCCCAAATGGGTGGTTTTGACAAAAAATGTTATTTAATCATGGGTTGGGGGAGAAGAAAATGTTTTCAAAATTGATTGTGGTATTGACCATACAATTATTTTTGGTAAGATGAAGCTATTAATTTGTGTGATGTGTGAATTAAGTGCCAATAAAGCTGTTAAAAAGAGAGAGAGATGCAATCAATCGAGAAAACTGTTGGGGTATGACTCCCAAACAGCCCAAACGGTCCTCGGGAGCAACTTTGCACTTGTGAAAAATAGTACAGGCAGACAGACACAGCCGGGCACAGGGGCTCCTTGTCCCTATGTGAGGGACAGAATCAAACCAACAAAAATGAATGCACTTTCCAATAGGTGTATATAATGGGGATTACAGCTATGTAAAAAAGCATACATGTCATAAAGTAAACATATTACATAGTCAATGGTTATATCAGAAGCTGGTGATATAATAAACAGATAGTGAAAATACACAGAATCTTGGCCTAGTCCTAGTTGATCCCAGATGCCCTGAGCCTTCCCCAGGAGCGCCAACTGTGAACAGTGTCAGCAAGACTCAAAGCAGAGTTTGCTACATTTGATGGTTGGTTGGGTCTTATCTGAAGATAACCTTCAGGCACAGAGCAGAGTCAGACATAATGAAGAGCCATCCTTTATGGTAGTTCCTTTATAATCATTCCTCTATTGGGGCTTAATGGAGAGTCTGTGTTCAGTCATATGACTGTGTATTAAGATTTATTTATATCTTACAACCATAAGGGTTTTCCCCCACTGGAGTTGGTCTTCCAGACCTGTCCTTATGATCACAGAGGATTTAGCTGCATTCAATTCTCATTCAGTCCCTCAGTTTAGCACAGAAAACCCCATTCAAAAGAATAAGATGATGAAGAAGAAAAAGAAAAAAAATCCCATCAAGAAAAGCACAATACCAATGTCTCTATAGGGGAATGCTACCAGAAATTCAGAGAATAGTCACCATTCTATACAGATCTTTCCAGAATATACAAGAATACAAAAAACTCCTGTGTCTGAGCCCCGGTGCTGTAGTGGTTGAGTGTGGGAGTGCAGCCCATGGACTTGGCGATTCAAATCCAGCAGCAGTTCTCCAGAAACAAGGCTGGGCCTCCCACTCCCCCCAGAGATTAGTCATGCTCCCCCAAAAAACAACAACAACAACAACAAATAAAAAACTCCCAAACTCATTCTATGAGGCAAATATAAGCAACATAAAACCAAGCATAATCAAAGAAATACATAGACCAATATTCATCATGAACATTGACACAAAAATCCTGAAAAATGTTAGCCCAATAAAATATAGCATATAAAAATTAATTCACCATGACCAAGTGTGATTCATACCAGGAAAGCAATAATGATTCAACATTTGAAAATTAATCAATTTAATCTACCACCTAAATAAGACAAAAAGTAAGACGTACATCGTCATATCAATAGATGCAGAAAAGGGCATTTAAAAATACCCAACATCTCTTTCTGGTAATAATACTTAAAAAGTAAAACTAGAAGGAAAATGTCTCAACATATTAAAAGTAATGTATATAAAAAAACAAATTTCATGCTCAATAGAGGAAAAAAACTGGAAATATTTTTTCCTGAAAATAGGAACAAGACAGGGATGTTCCCATCACCACTCATTAAATATTATGCTATACATCTGTTACTATCATTAGGCAACAAAAAGAAATCAATGGGATAAATTGGGCAAAAAAGAATTGAAACTCACACTATTTGCATATGATAAAATTCTGTATAGAAAGAATTCAAAGATTACAAAATTATTATTGGGAATAATTTAGTGCTTTTTTTAAAGAAACAAAATACAAGCTTAACAGAGAACACAATTAGTAATGAGAATATTGGAAAGATGTAAAGAAAACAATAACATTTACAACTCACAAAAAAGATGAAAGACTTAGGAATAAACCTAACCAAAGGAACAAAAGGCCTGTACAAAAACAAACAAAAACTGCACAAGTCTAGTACAAGAAACTAGAAGAAAATTACACAAATTGAATAATATTCAAGTTCATGGATAAGAAGACAATATTGCAAAAATGCCAATATTACTAAAAACAATCTTTAGATAATATCCTGATCTAAATGCCAACTTCATTTGTCAAGTAAATTTAAAATTAATTGCCAACTTCATATGGAGAGGAAGGAGTCACAGGGTAAGCAATGAACTTCTTTAAAAGGAGAAGCAGGTAAGAGACCTCACACTACCCAACCTGAAAACCTACTATATAACCACCATAGTGAAAAATAGCCTGGTAGCAGTAAAGATAGATATATTTTCCAGTGAAACAGAATAAAAGATCTAAAAGTAAATACAACCATATAAAAGCAACTGACCTTTGATGAAGGACTGAAAGCTATCATTTGGAATACAGACAGATTCTTAAACAAATCACATGACATATATTGGCTTTCTATATTCACAATAATTAAACATATCTTTCTCATGCACAAAACCAACTTCAAGATGGATTAAAGACCTAATGGTAAAACACAGAACTATGAGGATCAGCAATGAGAACATCAGGCCAAACTTAAAGACTTTATTATAAGGCAAAAACAGACAGCCAAGTATATAAAGGAAATATATGCACAGTAGAAATTAAAATAGATGAAAGAAACCAACTAAAAGTAAGACACCTATGCATATCAAAATACATCAACAAAAGAGTACAATAAGAGCCCACATATGGGAGGAGGGGAAATTTAGCAATGACACAGTGGACAAAGGTCTAATTGCTGAAATCTACAAAACTTTACAACATTTCAACAAGATGATATCAAATGGCCACATCAAAAAGTGGGTAAGGAGGAGATGTACAGTGAAGTTGGAAACATGGGAAATTTAGGATAGATGATTCATCAAGACTTATAGGAGTGGTAATACCAGGAGGCTGGAGGGATGGAGGAATAGAAAGGGAGAACCAACTTCAGGGATCTACATGTAGCCTCCTCTATGGGACACAGACAACAGGGAAGTGAGTGTTGGGACACATTGGACAATGTACAGTATGAAAAAATAACAATTTGTAAATTACTAAGGATTCTGGGGGGAGGGGGGGAGAGTAATATAAGGAGCTGATACTGGGGGCCTGGAGGGAGGGAGGATGTTTTGAGAGTGATGCTGGTAATAAGTATAAAAATGTGACCTGCATACAATTGATGTTTGTATGGATTGTGATGGGAGTTGTATGAGCCCCCAATAAAATGACTCATTTTTTTTTTAAAAAAGTGGGTAAGGTATAAAGAGGTAGTTTAGCATAAATTGTATTCAATAAAAATTATGAGATATCACTTTGCACACACAATGTTGCTGTCAGTATATCATACTGTGTCATGTCTTGTCTGTTAGTTTGGCATACTATGGCCGCTTATGCATTGCTCTGATGGTGGAAACTATGTCAATGGTATTTCATATGCTAGCAGTGTCGCCTAAAGTGAATAGGTTTCAGCAGAACTTACAGACTTAAAAAAGACAAAGCAGAAGGATTCAGTTCCACACTCTGAAGGAAGAACCCTCTGAAAACTTTATGCATAGTTTCAATGCATTTTAAAATGCTTAAAGTCTAAGCAAAGGAATCAAAACATTGTTGGTAATACTTTGAAGAGATGGAAACCTCAAGTTGTACAGCATTAGAAACGTGACTTAAGAGGATGTAATTTCTTGGAATTCACCTGACGTGAATTAAGTAAAGTCTGTGGGAGTAGAGATTTTGGAATCTTCAATTGCTGAAGGGGTCAGACTCAATGTAAAAAGAAATAGCTGCAAAACTCTTGTAATTATTGGAACTTCAAATGTCCGAATTGTGAATTCAGGAAAACTGGAAGTGGACAAAGATGATATAGAGTGCATGAATATCGTTATCCTAGGCATTAATGAAATGAAATAATATTGGACTGTCTGAGTCAGAAAATCATGATTTATTATGTCAGAAATACTTAAATTAAGAGGAATAGTGTGACATTCCATGTCAGAAAGATCTTGTTAATATCATCATGAAATACAGTGCTACCTGTGATCAGATTATATCTGTCCTCTTCAATGAAATTCAATCAACCCAATGATTATTCAAAGTTATGCATCAACCACAAAAGCTAGTGATAAATTGAATTCTATAATGACTTCAGTTATAAATTGATCTAATATGCAATCAAGATACATTTATATTTATTGATGATTGGAATGCAAAATTTGAAAGCAAAAAGGAAAGAAAACGATAGGGACTTGATTATAGAAAAGGAATTAGGGATTAGATGATAGAAATTTTCAAAATCAGAGATTTATTCATAGCAAGTACTTTTTTTTTCAACAACACGAAAGGCAGCTACATGCTTGGACTCCCCAGTTGGAATGCACACAAATCAAATTGATTACATCTATGTGACGACACTATGGAGACGTTCAATATCAGCAGCTAAAATCATAGTGTGGACCTCATTATCAATAACTCATATGTAAGTTCAGGATAAAGCTAAAAATATTAAAACCGCGTCCAAGGGAGCCAAAATATAGCCTTGAGTTTACACCTAAATTTCAAGAAAAGATTTGTAGCCTTGTACACCAATGAAAGAAGATCTGATAATCTGTGGTAGGGCAAATCAAGATCATCATTCATGAAGAAAGCAAAAGGTCATTTTAAAAAAAGACAGAAAAAAAGAAAAAATCAAACAGGATGCCAGAAGAAACTCTCAAAATTGCTATTAATTGTAGAGTAGCTAAAGAAAATGAAAGAATGATGTCAAGCCGTCGAACAGGAAATTTCAAAGGGCAACTTGAGAAGACAAAGCAAAATGGAATAAGGAAGTGTGCTAGGACCTAGAACTAGAAAAACAAATGTGAAGAACACATTCAGCATATTGGAAATAAATAGAGGGAAAATTATGCTTCAAATTATGATATTAAAAATTCTAAAGATATTATACTGAATGATGCAGGAAGTATCAAGAGAAAGTGGAAATTGTGCACACAGTCACTGATCCAAAACCGAGTCAACATTCCATCATTCCAGGATGTAGCATATAATCACGAACAAAGCATGCTGAAAGAAGTTCATATAGCACTGAATGCATTATCCAAAAACGGGATTCCAGGACTTCATGGAATACTGATTGGAATGTTTCATAAAGCTGTGGAAGTACAGACAACACTCACTCAACTCTGTCAGAAAATTTGGAAGAAAGCAACCTAGTTAAATGACTCTAATATATCCATAACTGTGTCCATTACCAATAATGATGACACAATAAAACGCTCAAACTATAGAAGAGTATCATTGATATTGCACACAAGTAAAATTTTGCTTAATATCATCCAACAAAGGTTGCAGCAACACATTGACAGGAAAATGAGAGAAGTGCATGCCAGATTTGGAAGAGGATATGGAACAAAGTATATCATCGCTCATGTCAGATGGATCTTGGTTCAAAGCAGAAAATACAATAGAAATGTGTTTTGTTGTGTTCCCATTTACTATATGTCATGTAGACCATAATAAACTATGAATAACCCTGAGAAGAATGGAAATTTAGAAATACTTCATTATGCTTTTTCAGAACTTGTGTATGGACCAAAATGCAGTTGTGCTAACTGAACAAGGGACCTATTTAAACATGATTTGAATTCAAGAAAGGTGGGCAGAATTGTATCCTCTCGCCATATTTATTCAATCAGTATGATGAGCAAATAGCCAAAGAAATTGCTTGATCTGAAGAAGTTTGTGGCATCAGGATTAGAGGGAGGTTTATTAACAACCTGTGACATGCAAATGACACAGCCTAGCTTGCTGAAAAGGAGGGGAATTGAAGCACTTGCTGATACAGATCAAGGATTGTAGCCATCAGTATGGATTACAGCTCAATATAAGGGCTACCCAACTCGTCACAACCCAAAGGGTTACATCAGGATAAATGGAGAAAAGTGGAAGTTGTCAAGGATTTTGTCTTGGACTCACAATTAATGCTAATGGAAAAAAAAATCAAGATATTCAAAGAAGTATTGCATTTGACTTCTGCACAGATTTCTTCAGAGGTTTGAACAAAACTTCTTTAAGAGTATTGAAGTGCAAGGATGCTATTTTGAGGAGTAAAATGTGCCTGATCCATGCCATGGTGTTGTTCTCCATTGACTCACATGCACGTGAAAGCTGGGCATTGATTAAGGAAGACCATATAATAGATGTGTTTTAATTGTGGCACTGGAGAAGAATATTGAAAGTGCCAGGGAATTCTAAACTGATAAAAGAATAAGCTGATCTGTATCAAAAGAAGAAAGGCCAGATTGTACCTTAGAGGTAAGGATGGCAACACTTTATCTTACATAATTTGGGCAAATTGTCAGGAGAGACCAATCCAGGAGAAGAGCATCCAGTTGGGTAAATTGGAGCAGTGGCAACAGAAAGAAAGCCCTAGAGGAGATGGATTGACAGAATGAGCTCAGTCTTAGGAACAGTCCTGAGGATGGTGCAGGACCAGGCAGTGCCGAGTTCTTTTGTACATGGAGGTGCTATGTGCTGGTGTCAACTTGATGGCAGTTAGCAAGAACAACAGAAGAGCTCAGCATGCAAATCCCTATGATCCAGCTATGCTGCTCCTAGGCATATACCCCAAAGAAGTAAGAGACAGAGCTGAAGCAGATGGTTACCCATGTTTATTGCAGACTTTCAAAATAGCAAAAAGATTGAAACATCCCAAATATGAATCGGCAGAAGAATGGATAAAGAAACTCTGCTACGTACACAAAGTGGAATACTCTGAATGTCTAAGAAATGAGGAAACCAAAAAACAGATCATGACATGGATGGACCAGAATCCATTATGTATGCTGACTGAAGTTAATCAATCACAAATGGACAAAATATTGTATGAGACCACTACTGTTAGTCTAGGTAGACTAGAAACAAATCGAGGGAGACTTATGTGTATAAGAGAGAGCTTTATATCAAAGAGTAATTAATTATAGGAACTGTAAGAGGCCACAATAAAATGATTTGTACATATTAAAAACCACTCCAACATCAGAATTCTTACTCCAACTCAGTGCTTCACGTTTCCGTGAAAGGGAAAAGACCAATCAGTTTCTGCCATAAACCATTACACTAGTAACCCAAAGTTAATGGACAGTACTCCAAATGGTAATAGTGAACCTTACTGGGAGCCCAAAGCAAAAGACAGGGGAGTAGAGGGCTTGTCTCTTATGCTGTATTCTTCACTCAATGGCTATTCAGGGAGGGCAAAATGCTGTTGGAAAAAATCTCAACATTAAATATGTAGATCATCAGTGGGAAAATAAATTCGGTGTAATATACCTAATTGGACAATTTTGAGCTGTCTTGTACTCAGCCCTGGGTTCCCCATGTATGATAGATAGCCAAGACTTTAGTCTCTTTTGAAACACACAGCATCCTTCATAAATCACAAAACTGGAAGGCTTCAATTTGGAAACCCCACGAAGACACTGGAATCCTCTGAGGAATCTAATGCTGAAATGTCTCACTATAAGAAGCAGACAACTGCACGTCCAAGGATATTGACGTGGAATTCATTGGACTTTGTTCCAAATTCTTGCCTTGAGGGTACCCAAAAAGTGATAACTCAAGACTACCTTATGTATGTTATTTTTATTCTCTGTGTCTTTTTATGACAACTATATCTCATGTCAGCCTCTGTGAAAGAGCATTAATGAAATTTTACCCCATCTCCAGTCTTCATTGTCAGCCAGTCACCTAAAATGTCAATCTATACAAATCTACAATCCGAGTGTGAAGAAAAGCAAAAATATTTACTTTATCTTATACGTTTACACTGTCTTTTCTAAACATTGTTTTAAATTCTATGCCAGTGGCTAACTTAATGCTAATATCAATAGGATCAATTGATCAATAATATCAATTATATGCCCAAGGGAAATATCCTTCAATAAAATGATAACAGCTGCATCTTTCAAGATAACCGGGAACATATAAGCCATAGGTGTAAGAATGGATTTTGAATTCACACTTAATTCTAGTCCCAATCCAACAACAGCTAGTTCATAGGAAACCGCTCTGCTCAATTCCTACCTGCCTGAAATCATCGCTGAAGATGTGGACCCAAGAGCAAAGTGTGCTGACGAAAGCAGATGCTGCAGGATGTCAGAAAGAAGAGCAATGCAGGTCTTAGGGCTCATCTTCAAACAAAACTCATCTAAGTGAAGTGCTAAGTTCATGCAGAAAAAGCACACCAGTATGTGTGAAAAGAAAAATGACAATAGAAAAGGAAAGCCAAATCCAGAGGAGGGAAAGGCAGTGAGCCTTAAAGATTGAACACCCTGGTTGTAGAAGGCAGTGGATGACAGGGAAAGTTGAACAACCATTTGCTTTGGGTCCACCAGGCGACCTTTACCAGATGGAATACATCGCAAGGAGGATTATAGCTATTATGGCTAGGTTAAAATGTGATTCCTTGTCATTGATCTCTCTCTGGTCCAATGAATAATTATGCCACCTTTAATATTTTCTGGTTTGTTTTCTATTGAGGATTTGCTTTGTTCTATTGAATCATTTTTGTGGGGCTGTTTGCTTGTATTGGGCTTTATTTTGTATGATTTTTGGCATATGAAATGCAGATTAAGTAGGGCTACAGAGGCAACAAATAGACTAATAAATCCAAAGGGACATGAGAAAGGAAACTAACAGGAAATGGGGTACTAAGAATGAGTACAAAGAAAAAGAAATGTCCTATCAATACCGGGGTGATGGTTGCACAACTCTTGTGAAAGGGATTGGACTACTGAAATGGGTGAGATGTAAGTTCTATGTTGGTGAAATCATAAGAAATAAACAAATTAAATTTTGAAAATAGAACTATAAAACTTAGGAAAATTATTTTGAATTTTTGATGAAAAGATGTAATACAGTATAATGACATACGTAAAATAAGTCTTATCTGAGAATTATGTATATTTCAGATGGTGGTAGTTACATAAGTTTAGCCTGTCAGTCAGGTCACAGGTTGACTTGAGGACAAATGATAAAAATGGCTCTCTGGAGGCTGGATTCCCCTATCTCTGCCTTACCTTCCTGTTGACCAGTCATACTCAGAGCGCTGGAGGAGCCACATGGAGACCTGGGTGAGACTTGCACCCATGCTGACATGCTTTACTTCCATTGGATCTACAAGACTTTATACCCACTAGCCTGTGATCTTCCTGCATTTTGTATCATTGCATGTAATTATGTGAGTATGAAGAGGGATGGATGGATTAGTATCAGATTTTTTGACTACTATGGGACATATGGACTTCATCTAGACTGGACTGAAACATTTTCTCAATATAAAATTGCTCTTTGATATACAGGTCTCTCATACACATATATGAGTATTTCTAGATTTGTTTCTCTAGTCAATCTGAGCTAACACACCTATATTTTCTCAGAGCACATAAGTAAATGCTGTTCATAAGTGCCATTTTGAAGAATTCAAGTAATAAAAGCCACCGCATAGCAGAAATCAATCCCGAATATTGGCCAACTTTTTGTTTCTTTGTAATTTTGTTTGATAGATAAGAAATGGGATGCAGAACTGTGTAGCTAAATCAAATCAGAATGGACAGAGTTTCTGCCTGCCTTGGGAAACCTGACTGCTATTCTGAGCTGTGCCAATGACGCAGCCTGGGATGCAGGTCAAATCCATTGACATTTTCATGCTCCAGATTCCTCGGTGTTAAAATAGAAATGAGTGCTTATTCTCATACACCCTAACCCTAATTGTATGAATAGGAAGGCCGGAATGCTATAGCACTGCATTGCAAGAAGTGGCATGCTTATAAATTCATGTGTCAAGAAAAGTTAGAGCCCACGTTGAAAATATGTTCCAGTTTTCAGTCAAAAACACACACATATTAATGACAAACACAGTGAGAAATATATTTCTTAAGCATATTAAATTAAGCAAACAAGATATCAATTACCTAAAACTTTTTTGTAGTGAAATCCAGTAATTTTAATTCAACCTATTTTTCGATTCATTTAGATCCTCCTAATGAAATCAGAGTTCATAAGAGACAAATTCTAATGAGCAAACTAATTTGAACTTCACTCTCTTTATGATTATATTTTCCTAGATAAAATTAATTACAAGTTTCTTTTGTAACCATCTCTTAGAGGACAATGTTTTTTATCTACTATTTATTTTGTATAATTTAAAATCAAACATTACTTAGCTGGAAGGAACTTTAAAATCATTTTGTGTTGACTATGTTGCTTCTAGACTGTGGCCAGCTTTTAGTCAATTCCAGAATGATCATAGAGCAAAAAATCAAACAATTTCCTTGTGAGTAATGTATTCTCTCAGGGGCTAAAACACGGACCTTGATTAGGAAAAAAAAAACACAAAAAACTCTTTTCTATTTTACATTTTCCTGAAGACATAGAGCAATGAACACTCAGTTAAAATATATTCACTTGATTTGATTTGTTTTCTATAATCCTAGCTGCCCAGTGTGATATCCATTACTAGAATGAGGTGGAATAACAAAAACAAAAAATACAATCTACATGTAAAGTTAGCAATACTGTGCTTGGGGACACAAGAGAAGGTCATATTTGTTTATTTTTCAGATAGATTAATTCCCATCAGTGAAATCATAGAAGTTATCATTTTCAGGTGAATACCAAGCCAAGTTTTGAGTGACAGGTAGAATCTGGAAAGACCAGCAAAGGAGGAGCACTCATTGGAATGATAGATAGACTCGGGGTGGGCAGCAGTGAGCTGATGTAGAGTCCTAATGCAAATTAACCTCTCAACATTTTAGAAGCAGAGGGTTTTCGCAGACTCACACAAGTCTGCTCTGAAGATTGTCAGTGATACCGGGTAGTAGGCAAAGCTGGAGTCTCAATAAAACTGAAGGCAACAGATGTCTTTGAGTCAATTCTGATTGACTCATGGCAACCGCATTTATGACAGAGTATAACTGTTTCATAAGGTGAAAAAGGAGCCTGATTTTATTTTTTTATGTAGATCACCCAGTCTTCTTGCAAAGTCGTCAAAAGTCTGGGTTGAACTCCTTTATTGATAAATTGAACAATAAATATAAAAACTACAATTTGTTTATTCTGTTTGTTTTGTTGTTGCTTGTCTGTTTTCAATCTATGGTCTCCGATGTTTAAGTGAGTAAGAATCAGTGTGGTGTAAAAGCTATGCATTGAGCTATGTTCCGAACAGTTGGCAGAACGAAGCCACCACTAGCAGCTCCAGGGCCAAAAGAACACGTAAGCAAATGCTCCTCCCATCAACAGGGAAAGTCCCAGAAGCCCACAGGACAGTTCTAGGAGTCAGCATGGGCTCGATGGCAGTGAGTTTGGAGTTTGAATGTGAAATGTTGGGATTAAACAGTTTGCGAAGACGGCTTTTATGTTCAGTTTGGGTAGGCTGTAGTTTTCAGTGATTTGGCCATATATTGAAGCGGTGGCTATTCCATAATATAAAGGAATGCAATAGTACTAAAGTAACATAATACCATAAATATAATCCTTATATGTAATATGTTCTAACATGAACAATAAATCCGGTGACAGAGGGCTTCTCCTGGAAATGTGTCCTGTCTCCAATAGATAACCACTTCTTACTTATCTACCTTTTGATAGATGGTTTGATTTCAAAGATAAGAACTTTTTGCTTTTAAAGGAAAATGTAGGTGTGGCAGTCACATACTCTGGTGCCAATTTACCTAAGAGTGCAGAATAAAATGTCAGATTCTAAGTGGGACACCATTGACTTGGGTGGCGGGCAAGCTTCTTCATTAAAATTTTGGTCTATATGAAGCAGCAAAAATTTTCATAGAACGCAAAAATAGGGGTGGAGTCCAGCCTGTCAATCTACTTTAGGTAGGGATGGAGTCCAGCCTGTCAATCTGGAGATAGACAATAGTAAAGTGAGCAAATTTTAAGCGGGACACCATTGACTGGGCGAGGTGTGGGGGAGGCAGTTCTTGATTAAAAGTTTGGTCTATATGAAGCAACAAAACTTTTCATAGAACGCAAAAAGAGTATTGTATTATATTTATTTTAGTTTTAAAACGCCAGAGGACATTGTTAAGTTATTAAAAAGCAGTACGTCTGGTTATTTTACCAATGAGACCTCTGTGTGGACATGACTTTCTCAGAGAATTCTGGGAAATCTTGCAATATTTCCCCCATGGAGATAAGAGACCAGGGACTCAGTTTCTTGCAGAAGAAATACTGACGAGATGAGATGCGAGCACGCTGACAGATGCTGGTTCCTGGAAACTGGAGAAGCCAGAGGAGAAGCCGCATGGGCGTACTCTAATGGAGCCAAACATCTGGGGCCACAGAAGCCACGTGAAGACTCCTGCCAGTGCTGAGATGCTTGGGAGATCACCGGGAGACCCCTACCAGTGCTGAGATGTTTCTACCACCAATGCAGACTGATGATGGATCCTGAACCCTGGAAACCAGGAGGCATGGGGAGACCCCTGTGATGCTGGAATGTTTCTCCTGGCACTGGACACACAAGACTCTGCACTCACTGGCCTGTGATTGTCTGGCTGTCATTGCACATGCTTCATATAGACTTTATAGACTAGCCTTGGACATATGACCTAGTAAAGCACTTATGTCCTTAAACTGGACTGGGTTGGGATGTTTTCTCAAAGTTACATTTGCATATAAACCTCTCCCTTATATTCATTTGTGTGTTTATGAATTTGTTTCTCTAGTCTACCTGGACTAACACAGGGGAATAATGATGTCAGATCACAAAGTGGAAGAGGACTACACTGCTACTTAAGTAGACAGTTTATTACAAAATTGCTAAATATTGAAAACTATGATACAATTAACATTCATTCTTAACTATCAGAGCCAATGTTGATCTCACCTTGTACCTTGAAGTCATTACTGCCAAATACATGACCAAAGCACAAAATAATCAAACGGTACATAATTTGCTATGGTTTAATTGTGATGTCAGATAACAGGATGATACATGATGCATAAATTGGAAGCAACAATATAAATGGTCAGTGAGAACTTAACTTTTTTTCTTAATCACACACTGTACTCACTACCTAGTCTCTGACATCTGGGATGTAACCCTGCAGAAGTATTTGGCTTCCTACATTACTTACAATTATTTAATTAATTAGCCAGATATCTCTAACTTGCTACCTAACCTATGGATTTGGAACAGTCAGCCTCCAAAATTTTGTGAGTAATTTCCTTAGAATAAAGTAAGTCTTCTTCTATCTATCAGTATAGCTGGTATCCATCTACCTATCACTAATTATCTATCTAATCTGTCTATTAGATGTGTACATATATACATAAATAGGCTGGAATTTGTCTTCTAGAGAACTTAACTATGTAGCAATCTAACACTAAAAATTTATAACCACACAATTTGAAACCTGCTGAGCATATATTTTAATTGTCTGTAATATAGTTTACGATGATTTGAAATCAACAATCTATAGATATTGATATTGCTTTACTTTTTTTTCTGATCAAGTCTAGTTTATTTGGTTCTGCTTTACATTTTTTAAGATCATTTTATTTGGGCCTCTTATCACAATCCATCCATCCATCCATTATTTCAAGGACATTTGTATATAGGTTGTAATCGTCAATTTCAGAACACTTTCTCTTTGAACCCTTGGTATCAGCTCATCAACCCTCTGCTTAAGAAATCTTCAAATTGTATGATTATCTTTCATGTTACACACTGACCACTTCACCCACTTTTTGGTTGTCCATCTCCCTGGGAGGGGGTTAAATGTCAATTATTGTGATCAGTTCCCTCTTTCCCCCTCCCTCCCGCCCACTTCTTTTACCCTCCTGGTAGCACTATGCTCATTATTGGTCATAAGGGGTTATCTGTCCTGGATGCCCTGTGTTTTGAGCTCTTATCTGCACCAGTGTAAATACCCTGCTTCATCCATATTTGTAAGGTAGAATTAGGGTCATGATAGTTGGTGAGGTGGAGGAGAGGAAAGGAATTATTAAAGATCTAGAGGAACGTTGTATATTTCTTCAGTGCTACACTGCACCCTGCTTGTCTTTTCCTCATGGCCCTTCTGTAAGGGGATGTTCAGTATTCTACATATGGGCTTTGGGTCCCCAATATGCCTACCCATTCATTCAAGTTGATTAAAAAAAGTTTGTTTTGATCTTTGATGCCTGATACTTTATCCCATTGACACTTCATGATCACACAGGCTGATGTGCTCACTCCAAGTGGATTTGTTGTTTTTTAGCTCTTAAGGACAATTCTACACTGCCCTTTAGGATGGCTATGAGTTTCCATGACTCATGAGAACATACCTATTCTTTATTTAACAAGTTCATTCGTCAATCAAAATTCATTAAGCCACTATTGTAAACAAGACATGACAAGAATCATTAGAAAAAGTATACACAGAACAAAATAAAACCATGATTTATATCCTTCGGATGAATTGTTGGAGGAGTAATAACACCTCCAACCAATAGCATTCTATGCCAGTGCATAGGCATAGTGTGATTTTTAATGAGATCAGAAAGATGCAGTCAAATATTGATGTACCCCTTCAGTCCCTTCACTTACTCTGAGTGTCCCTCTTTGTCCTTGTCCCTTCACCCCCTTCACATGATGCATGCTTTCCCTAACCTCCCCAGTCTCTCTTACTCACCTCCCACAATATTGGGTGAGCAAACAGAGTGCATCTCAGAGGAACAGTCTTGGCAAGGAATGGAAGCCTATGTGTGCCCCATCACTGGTTCCAAATTAAAACCCATAGACCCTCTTCAACCTATTGTGGTTCATCCACCAATGCAGTCAACCTTTTTAAGTTCATTGCCAACCCAATTAACAACCTTCCCAGAGAGTGCCCCCCACCACCACCCATCAATGGTCAATGGTGTCCTACTTTACCAATGTTAAAATCTAGTCACTTTACCAAAACCCATCTGTGGGCAACTAGTCATTCCCTCACAGAAGGCCTGGGAGGGGAGGAGGCAGTCAGAGTGCAGTGTAGAAATGTTGAACCAAACAAAGTTCCTCTGGTTCTTGAATACTTCCTCCCTCACGCCCCACCCCCACTACCAAGATCCTAGTTCTACCTTACAAATGCAACAGTTTAAAAAGAAAAAATGAAAAACTTTGTGCTGCCCGAGGGAAAAAGTGTTTTCATGACAATGAAACTGACAGTGTAATAAAGAGCTTAGAAATCAGAAGACAATTGAATGAGGGGCAGAAAGAAATAGAACAAGAGCCGAGTTGGTTTGAAAAGTGGTTTGATGTGGCCTTTTGCGAAACGCCCTCCTGCCTGCCTTCGCAGGGCCCATGGCCATTCTAATTCTCTCGTTCATTTTAGATCCTTGTTTTAGAAATGTTTTAGTAAAGTGTGAGCAGGAATGAGTAAGTACAGTAAAGTTAATGGCCCTAAGGCAACATTATGAAGTATGACCAACTCATGACACAGGATTAATGTTAAAAGAACACGGTATCACCAAGTCAGAAGCCTCAGTATTGACTCAAAACCCACCGGGGTGAGATGCAGAAGCTACGTTGTATCTGGGTCTGAAATAAGAATAGCAGATGGTCGGATGTGTCCAAGCTTGCACAAGGGTCAGTCTTTTTGCAAAATGTTCCATTTTTGTAGACTGTAGCTCTTAGGAAAACCACATTATTGTACAATGGCTTTTTGGAGAAAAAAAAACAAAGAGAATGCAAAATTTGCCTTTTTAAATTTGTGTATTATGCCTATAAAAGCTTATCCCAGATTGAAGCTAGGTGTCCAAACTTGATTCTCAACATAGTATTGTGTGGTCTCTCAGCCTTGAATCTGTATTTGAAGTCAATAAACCTCTTTAAACTGTACTCAGTCTAAAGTTTATTCAACAACGTACCACATTTGTATTTTGTGCATTGTCTTTTTTGTCTTTTCTTTTGTCTTTTGTCTTTGTCTTTTGTCTTTGGTTTTAGTAAAACCAAATAATCAAGATCTCTCTTGATTACTCACATGTTTTGATAGCCAGGAGGACACAACTTTTAGTTTTAGTCTGACATTTATTCCATAATACAAAAAGGGTTGGCATAGTCATATCTTTCCATTTACTTTTTACCTGGGGTGGGGTGGAGTAAGATTTGGCAATAAAAAGGAACATATGGAAAAGATGAAGACGAGGGCTAATTGACTAATTCTCTCTTTCTGTTGGAATGTTGACATTACCCTGATAATGTCTGTGTATGCTTGTTGAGTAAACCACAACCTGATCTCAGAAGACAAGCATTAGAAGAAACTCAGCCACAGACAATGAGTTATTACAGACTTTATAGAGCAGAGTAGAATTGCCCTGGTGAGTTTCCAAGACTATAACTCTGGACAGAAGGAGAAAACCCTCTTATTCTCTCCTATGGTTTCAAACTGCTGACCTTGTGGTCCATAGAGCAATGAATAATCACTACACCACCTGGGATCCCAGAGGAACCTAGAAAGGACAAAGAAGAATCAGAAAGACTTATTTTGCTATTTCTCATCATGAAAATGTGTCAGATGCTCAGGCACAGAAGTGGATGGACTAGAAATTGTAGAGTTGCCATCCCAAATGAAATTTAAGTAGAATTAAATAAAAATAAATGCTGCAATCCCTGTCTCTTAAATTTGAAAACTAGAATTTTACTTCCATCCATATTATCAGCAAACATATCTCCTAGATTAATATTGACTCAAGTCTAATCTAAAGCATATTTCTCTTTTCTAACTCATATATAATCTATGATAATTATATATGTAAAATTATAAATTATAAGGATATGGCTGAAATAAATAAAGGATACCAATTATATTGCCCTATGTGAGTGATAATTTTTTAACTATTTGAATGCTAGTTTCAATAAAAACATTTTACCTTTCTTTGAAACATGTCATTCAAAACAAGCAAACCAAAAACAGTAGTAAAGACTATTTTCTTAGTGATTTTTTTTTGGATTATATTAATAGACAAGATTGTTGGTTTAAATCTTCCAAGTGACCCTAGAGTGGAAGTTAAAATGTCAACATGTTTGCAGTTGCTTCATGCCACCTAGGACTCACAGCAGCCTTATGGACAAAACACTATCTGGTCAATTTCATCACTTTATGGGCGAATTTGATGCCATTGTGTGATACTGTTCAAACTAGCAAGTCCATTTCTTAGTATCGCAGTGGGAAATATTCACCTCTGAATCATGCGGGTTTTCATGGACTAGCAGTAAATCTCCAAACCTTTCTTCAAGGTCTTCTCTAATTTGTAATTCCACAGAAGCTCCTTCCCCATACGTGACATAGCACACAGGTTAAGTTCTAGACCCTGAGACATCTCCCACACTCGCATTTGACATATTCGTAACATAGATTCCAGATTCACAGCAAAATCCAAGTCACATGCTAACTCACCCAGCAGGCGTTGGATGACTGTTTGATAAAGCAGAGGGTGAGCAAAAATGAGGGGAAGTTTCAGTGAGATGGCTTGACAGAAAAGCCATACTAATGGCTTAAAGCAGACACCAAGCATGATACCGACTTACTCTCCAACCTTCACAGAGCAGCCTTGTCCTCTTTGGCAAGGTAGGTGATTGAGAGGTAATGGACAGATTCTAACCCGTGAGCTCATCTAGTGAGGGACAATGCCATATTTATTTTCTGTGCAGTACTTAAATTGGTGCCAAACACAAAGACGATTGTTAAGATGGCACATGTCCAGGCAATTTTGTCCAATTGTACAGAGGGTCCCTGTGAACGAGAACCAGGTAGATGGCACCTGACAACAACACAACAAGAACAACAATGTGTAAATCACACCAGCCACTTAGGATTTTCTCAGTAGCTCAAAACCAAGGAATTATACAATTGGGAAAAGCAATTTAGCCTCTCATTATCTAAATTTCTTGAGCAATCTAATGAGATGTTTACATTTTCTGAGTTATCTGATGAGTGTATGATTTCTGGGGCCTTTCCCAAGTCTGAAACAAATTGTAATATTATGAATCACACTATATGAGCCCATTAGGATAGATCTCAAACAAATGATACCCCTTATTCTGCTTGCACAAACAGCAGGAATCCTCTGACTTTTTATATAAAATATCTTAAGTGGACATAGCAAGGATTAGACTATGTTGTGGTGGTTCTTATTTCACTAAGTTAGACCAATCATAATTTATCACCTGAAAGGAAGACAAAATTAGAAACTATGTAAGAGAAACAAAGAGACCATTTTATTCTTTTAATCATTTTTCAAGGATGGTAGGTAAGCTTGGGTAGTGTGAGGTAATCATGTCAATCTACTGTCTGAATTAATAATGAGTCAATGTGATAGGTGGATTGTCCATGTGGCTGGACTAGCTGCCACAGAGGCAGGGATGACCTATAGCAATACTACCCAACAGAATGAAAGGCTCCCCAGTCATGAAGTCTCCTCGCAATTGTTCCTAAGCTTGAGCCCATTGCTGCAGTTACTGTGTCAAAGGTGTTCCTGGAGAAACTTCATCTTTTTTGCTGCCCTTCTTCAGCAAGCATGATGTGCTCCGGGGTCTGCTCTCAGCTGACAACTTGTCCAAAGTAGGTCAGAGGAAATCTCCTCACCCTCATCTCTAAGGAGCCCTGTGGGCATACGCCTTCAGAGACAGATTTGTTTGTCCTTTTAGCAATAGGTGGCATTTAAATGTTCTTCTCCAGCACCACAATCCAAATGCACCAATTCTTCTCTCGACTTTATTCAATTGCCTTTACAATCTTTGAATATTTGAAATTGAGCATTGCTTTTTTTTATTAGTTCATTCTTTGTAAGATATAGTGAGACTGTACATCTTTTTGGTTTTCTAACTCTGGGTCTTTGCACATTTCATTATATTTGACTTTGTCTTCTGGAGGTGCCCTTCAAAATTCTCTTTCCATTTCTTTGATGCCATTTCTTGTTGTGTCTTGGCTACTCAGGCGTTAAGAGCAAATCTCAGAGTGTCTTCTGATATCCACTTTGATCCCGCCTCCCTTTCCTGTCTTTAAATGAACATTATCTTTCTTCATAAACAATTAGCCTTCTTAATGTCCTCTCACAGTTCAACAGGTCTTTTGTTAACAGTGTTCACTGCAGCAAATCTGTTCCCATGATGTTCTGTATATGCTGATTGGATAGGCTCAAGGAAATATTTTGGTTCTCATGAACTTGTTTCAATTTTCTTCAGCTTCAACCTGACTTTACATGAGAGCAATTTATGTTCATAGTTGAAACCTGGCCTCATTGTACCTACTGTGACTGAGGTAGGTTTTCCATTGTCTTTTTCAACCAATGTAGCCTGCTTGAGAGCTTACCTTTGTCTTCTTGAGAAAAGCTATTTGTTATGAACAGATCATTGATTTTACAGATTCTATCATACAATTGCCAGCTTGATTTCTACCACCTATTTTCCAATGGCTGTCCCTTTCTCATTTCCAACTGTTGCATTCCACTTACCAATACTTATCAATGTATTTGGATTGCATATTTGATCAAGTTCTGACTGAAGTCATTGGTGGACTTCAACTTTTTTCATCACTAGCTTTCAAATTTGGTTCATTAATTTGAATAGTAGTTGCATTAATTGAATTTACCTGGATGCTGATAGATACAATCCTATCACAGACAGCTTTGTATTTCAAGAATGATTTTGCAATGTCCTTTTTCATAATAAAAGCAACCCCATTCCTCTAGATTTGTGTCATTCCTGGCATAGTAAACTATATGATTTTCTGATTCAAAATAGCCCGCATCATTTCATTTCACCTCATTAATACCTAACAAATCAATCTTTGTGAGTTCCATTTCATTTTTTTAGACCTTCCAATTTCTGTGACTCAATCTTCATATGTAACAAATGGCAATTATTATTTGATTTTTTCAGCTGTGTTGCTAATTTTAAGTTGTATTCCATTATAAAATTTAGATCTCTAAAGCACACTCTCACAGGTTTTAACCAACTCATGTGCTCATGGTTAACTCCACCCTCTCAGTAGGCAACCCTCTGTGATGTTCCTGCCAATCATCCTTTCATGAGCACCCAAAGTTATGTGAGTCAAGAGAAGCCACCAGCTTGACCCAGGGACTTTGAACAGAACTTAGCAATTATATATATAGATATAGGTAATAGAGATAGATTTTTTTTGCTTCTCTAAGAATTCCATATTACAAATAAATTTCAGGATGGAACAGGCACACAGAGAACAACAACATGCAAATAAAAAAGGAAATAAAATATAATCCCAATAATTTACCATGTTACCAGAATTTGATTAAATTCTGAGTGTTTTATTTACTTTTGTCCATTAAAGAATTTCTCTTATGTTTCATAATTTACAATAAAATATTTTCAATGTGAATTCTACTAAGAGTAATATATTTTGCATCTATTAACCTATTTATGAACTTAAAAGAGTTTACTTCAATTTTATCGAGTCATTTGAGTATAATTCACAAAAATATAAAAAATGAATTCTTTGAAAGTTATCTAGTGTTCTGAGTAGCAATAAAATTTTCTTTACCCATTGTATTATTTTGCATGGTCTGTCTAAAATTAGATTATAAAATATGCTACCTTAAACTAAGGAGATTTCCTATTTCTTTTGATTTGTGTCTAATTCATAACTTTCTTTTAGATTAAATGATAAACAGGACAATGTTATGCAAAATGTAAAGATTTATTAAGGAATGCTTGTGTGACACTCAAATTATTGCCAAGTATTGGTGCTTTGAAAAACATCAGAGGCTTGATGGAAGACAGGTCTGGCCACGTGCTTTCCAAAGATCAGTTCTGAAAAACTCTTTGATCATTTTAATTCTGCACATGAGAGGATACCCTGAATGCAAATCAATTCAACTGCCAATGATGACAAAACTCTAAACTGCATTTAGCTTCAGGAAAACTTTCTACAGTACAGCCCCATTGCAACACCAATACAGCTTTTCCCTGGACAATATGACCTTCATGTTTCTTCTAAAATACTCTTTCTTAAATGACTTCCAAACTGACATCTCTTCTTTACATTTGGTGTGATCCCTCACTTGGTCGGTTCTCCCTGTAGGAACAGAAGTGCTCAACCTTAAATAGCAAACTTAACACATTATCCTTTTACTCAAAATCTTTTAATCTATACCTCTATACACAGAATAACAAGGAGAAAATGTTTACTTTTTAAGCCAGCCTGTAAAGCCCAAGAGCAGCACTATAAAATGAAATGGGAAGACACTTGGCGTGCCATCCAGAAGGTCACGTTCAAACTTCCTAACCACTCCACTACCATTCATTCTGTATGATGAGCAAATACTAAGGGAAGCTGGATAATATGAAGAAAACTCTAGCGTTAGGTTTGAGGACGGCTTATTAACAATATACAAATGCAGGTGATACAAATTCGCTTGCTGAAAGTGAGGAAAATTTAAGCATTTGCTGAAGAAGATGAAAGATTTCAACCCTCGTTATGCATACAACAGCTGAGTGCACAGAAAATCCAAATCCTGACAAAGAACCTAATAGATAACATCCTGATAAATGGAGACAATATTGAAGTTGTCACGGATTTCAGTTTGCTTAAATCTAGCAAGTCAAGAAGCAGTGGTCAAAAGATCAAAAGATCCATTGAACTGTGTAAGCAGATTGGATGAATATTACCTCATTAAGGTGTGGCATTGAATGAGCAAGACTCAGAAGAAAGGTGAGTTTCATTATGGTACTGGTGAAGAATACTTGAAAGTATGATAGACTGCCAAAGCAACCAAAAGAATCTGGTTTGGAAGAAAAACAGCGAGAATGCTCTGAAAGACAAGGAGAATGAGACTTCCTTTCATGTACTTTGGATATGTTGTCAGGAGAGAACAATCCTCAGAAGGGGACACTGTGCTTAGTCATGGAGACCATGAGCAAAAAAGAAGAGGGCCCTCTACAGGATGAATTGGCACAGTAGCTTTGTGGCAGCCACTGTTCTGTGTCAATTTCAGCACTGGAAGTGTAGAGGTGGAGTCTAGCTTGTCAATCTGGATATGAGGCCACTGGGTAGGCACAACTTTCCCCGGAGAATTCTGGGAAGTCTTGCGGTATTTCCCAACTGGTGAGAGATTTGACTCAGAATCTTGGAGACAGTCTACCGACAAGACAACACAGCAGCATGCTATAGACCCTGAGTCCTGGAGACTAGAGGAGTCAGAGAAGGCCCTTGGGCTTACCCTGATGGAAACAGACCTCTCAGACCAGATAAGCCACGTGGAGACTCTTGCCAGTAGTGAGATGCTTGGGAAGGCCCAGAGAGACTCCTACCAGTACTGAGATGCTTCTACCGTCAATGGATACTACCGATGGACCCTGAGCCCTGGAATTGAGGAGTCATGGGGAGCCCCCTGCAAATGCTGGGATGCTTTTACTGCTGCTGGATACACAAGACTCTGCATCCACTGATCTGTGACTGTCCCGGTGTCACATGCTTTGTGAGTCAGAAGGTGACTTTATAGACTAGGATTGGACATATGGGCTATAGGATTTATGACCTATAGACTGAACTGGGATAGGATGCTTCCTCAAGGTTCCATTCCTCTTGTATATAAACCTTTTTCTTATATCCATATGCACATTTATGAATTTGTTTCTCTAGTCTACCCAGACTAGCAGAGGCTGCAACAATGAACTTGAACACAAGAACAATTGTTCGGCGGATGCAGGACTGGCTCATGTTTGGTCCTAACTTACATGGACTCATTATGAGCCATGACAGACATTAAATTGCCTTGCCATAATTACAATATAAGTGACAAATAACATGTCATGTCTTTGAAAGAGGAGGAATGTTTTTAAAAATAATTTCTCCAGCAACATGGCATCCCCATTGCACCTTAAAGCCATGTAATTTTTATTCTTTTAAAAGAAATAAGATTAGACTAAGCCATAGGTCCAGATAGGTATGGGAGATTACAAACCACATCAAAGTCATTTTCATCCCGTTCCTTGGGACACACAGGACAGAGTAGACCTGCTCTATCTGGTTTCCGAGTTGTGAAATGTGATGAAAGCGCAGGCAAAGGCGATGCTGAATTTGACCTGCTGGGACAGATGCTGAGCACCGCAGTCACTGTGCTGTCAGGGCTTTTGATTTTCCTTTTCACCCACTTTCAGAGACATTCCAAAGTTGTATAGGACATACATACTCTTTCTTTTCTTCAATGTCTTGGTCCTGTCTTCTACATTACAGGCTGTCTAACAACACCCCCCAGCCCCACCCTGGATCCTATCCCCAAACCAACAAAGCCAAAATCCCCCACAACCTACTTCCCACCACAACCATCACCGCCCACACAGACACAACATTCCTTGGAGACAATATCATCAGTTGATTCAAGTCATTTCCAACTTCTGGTGGTTTCATATGCGCCAACAGAAAATCACACTGAAGAAGACATTTAATGACTGATTTTTAGAAGTAAATAGCCAGGCTGAGCTTCCACAATGATCCTTATTACCTTTGAATTTCCAGACTTTTGTTAGTAACTGTGAGATTTAACTACACCAGTCAGGAAGTTTACAGGGAAAGAGGGCCCAAACTTAAACCCGGTGTTTCAGGAAGTGAATACAGCATGATGCCATGGAACCGGGAACCAGTGGAGGGGTCTGAGCCCCCAATCCCAACTATGGAGGCAGTTGCCTCTGCCCCCAGGATAGTTTGATTTGGAGGTCAGCACTGAAGCTACAGCTTCAGGAGTGAGATCTGCCTGACCAGAGCACCGGAGAACAAAAGAAGGGTGAGGGAGAGAGAATAGAGTGCATCCTGGCACACCAAACATTCAGGACAATATTCCCACTCAGAACAGTTGATGCACAGAGAGGATTATATGGCTGGCCTCACTATGAATATGGTTTCCCTCGATGGTTCAAGGCCTTTGGGGGATAACAGTAGAGAAAAGTTGTTGGGATTATACCCTGTATAACCCAAACACACCACAACAAACACTAAGGGTCTGCAGCAGACCATGGAGTTCCCAATGGAGTGGCAAGGATATACTTTGAGACCAGGGTGTGGCTCCTAATCCCACTCAGCTGGGGGACACTCCTGGAGGTCAGTGAATAGACTTTGAACTATTTACAGGATTTTATCTTGCTGTTATTTTTATTTATATATATATATATAAATATGACATTGGGGTTTCATTGTTATTATCATCATTTTATTTTCTTTGGTTGCTACATCTTAGAATGCCTGTGTTTTGAACATAGTGTTGTCTCTGAAGGTCTATCTAAATAAGATAGGTTGGATGAACAGTCGGAGGTGAAAATGACAGAACTGATGGTTCCTGTGAGTGGGGGGAGGCTTGAGTGATGGGGAGGAGAGGGAAAGGTGGTGTGTTCACTGGCCCAGGGATACGGGACCAAGTGATTCAAAATCAGTGACAAGGTGGATGTGAAAGGCCTCATAGGGATGGATCAAGAGTGATATAGCAGAGAGAAAATGCTGAAACTCCATTGGATGCTGAGCATGATAGCAGGACAAGAGGAGAGTTAAAGGAAATAGAGGAAATATATGGGAGGCAAAGGGCATTTATAGAGGTCTAAATATAGGCATGTACATAGGTGAATGTATTTATATAGGATGGTGGGGAAATAGATCAGCGTGCATATACTTATAGGGTTAGTATTAAGACAGAGGATGGACATTGGATCTCCACTCATGTACTTTCTCAGTGCAAGAATATTTTGTTCTATTAAGTTGGCATTCCATGATGCTCATCTTCCCAGCAAGATCACTGAAGATTAATGTGTGCATAAGCAGGTGTGATGAAGAAAGCTGATGGTGCCTTGCTATCAAAAGATGTAGTGTCTGGGGTGTTAAAGGCTTCAAGGTAAACAAGCAGCCATCTAACTCAGAAGCAACAAAGGCCAGATGGAAAAAGCAAACCAGTAGGTGTGACCATGAGGTGTCTGGGGGAGTCAGTGTTAGGCATCAAAGAACTAAAAATTATATCATTATAAGTAAATAAAGATGGGGATCCAAAGTCCATCAATAGATGAAGTGACATCCCCTTACAGAGGGGTTTTAGGGAAGATATGAGAAAGTCAAGGTACAGTGTAGTAACAATGAAATATGCAACTTTCCTCTAGTTCCCAAGTGATTTCTCCCACCCACTATCATGATCACAATTCTACCTAACAATTTCAGCTGGACCAGGGGATGTACACTGGAGAGGAAAACATGGAGAATTCAGGATAGATGATCCCTTGAGGACCAGTGGTGGGAAGGTGGACGGAGGGTGGAGTAGAAAGGGGGAACGAATTGCAGGGATCTACATATAACCTCCCCTCTGGAGTATGGACAACAGGGAAGTAGGTGAAGGGACACATCAGACAGTGTATGATATGAAAAAGTAATAACAATGTATAAATTCTTAAGGGTTCATGGTGGAGAGGGAGTGGGGAGGGAAGGAAATATGGGGAGCTGGTATTGGGGGCCTAAGTGGAGGGAGGATGTTTCTAGGGTGATGATGGCAACAAGTGTGCAAATATGGTGTGGCTACAATTGATGTATGTATTGATCCTGATGGGAGTTGTATGAGCCCCCAATAAGATGATTTTTAAAAATCCATTATGAATCACTGATTTGGGTAAAATGATTTATTATTTTAGGTCTAACCGCATGTATGTATGTGTGTATGCATTATATTCACTGATATGGAAATGTTTATAACCTTGCCTGCACTGCCCAAACTGGAAAACCCATTCCTTATTTCTTAAAAGTTCAATTGATCTTTCAATGCTTCTCTAGTAATATTCATTCTATCAGTCTATGGATTTATTCACTCCTATCCTAACATTCTTTTCTTTTCTTGTGCACTTTATGGTAAATTATATTCTGCAGGTTTATACAATCTGTCTCTTTCCCGACTGTGTTAGTCTTGGTTCTTTGGGTAGCTAGATTCTTGAGGGCAAGAAGTAGTTTTCTTTCTCTGCCACCTGTGGAGCTCATAACTATAGTTGCATAAAAGGGGATTTAATATTTGTTATTATCAAATGCTTTTACTTCAGAGGGAACTCATCTCAGATCACTTTATATTGGTAATCCTATTATAGGACATGGATGTTTTCAAAAAGAAGTTTCCCTGTCCTGTTGATATGAAAAGATAAGATAAAAATTTCAAATGACATTAATTAAGAGGTATGAAAGTCACAGATATCCTCATTAATTATCAGATCAATAATTATATAATGCAGGAGCAACAGAATCTTCAAGAGACAATTAGATTCTATTGCTTCAGAATGATTTATGTGCTTAATTAAAGGCTTATAAGAATTCATTAAGAAGTTACATAAATTGTCTTTATTCTTTACATCTAGATTATTTACACATACAAACTCATATTTATGGAAGAAAATAGTTGCACTCAATCATATTTTCAAGCTGCAATCAAAAGAATTGTTTGAGAACCTGCTCTTATGAAAATTGTACTTTATTTCTAAGCTAATTTAGGAAATTGGTAATTTGTTTCCATTTATGAATTCTGTTTTTGCTACGAATGCTTTCTGATATCATTGTTTAGTTCTTACAAGATGAAACTCTTACTTATTCTTTGAAGGTAGTCAACAACCACATTTAGTTTACTTTGTGAAATATTAAGTTAGATATTTGAATGAAATAGTCAATTATATATGCACCTGTTGACATAGAATCCCACACTTACCTAGCTTGCAATTGATGTTCTTTTTTATTTTGAATGGACACAAAGGAAATGCAGAAATTACCTGATATTTAATATTCCAGTACTTTTTGTACCATTTATTGACTTATTATTTATATGTCAGGTAATTTAGTGCTTCAAGCACATCAGGAAGAGTTTTGAAATTATTATATATTCTCCTACTTGCTTGCTAATTTTATCTATGTAATATATACAAATACACGTATACACAATTCTCTTTTGTTGTGTAGAAATCAGTTCCTAACAAAACCATTATTATTTTTGACATTCTATTACTTCTGTATAAACCAGTTGAATGTTCCAATGTCAATTTAAAAATCACATTACCAGCTTAATTTTTTAACATATTAGAAAATTCCCTATCTGTGAACACATAACTAAAGTAGTGTATGGAAAAGTAAAGGCAGCTAAGATCCCCTTCACTCTGAGGGTTTGCATAAATGGCTTTTTAAAAGCTCCTGAACTGATGAAGTGTTTTGTAATGCGAAACTTCCTATCCAAGTGCATGTCTTATTTAATGCAGCAAAGCGTTCCCCCATCAGAGTCCAAGCTCCAGTGACTGAGGATTGAATGCCAGTGTGAAGCAAGGAAGAGGAGGTAGAGCAGATTCTGGAAAATTCAAAATGAAGGGCAAAGGGGACAAAGTTAGTAGCAAATGGAAACCCAAAAGGAAATATAATTAGTGTTCATGTCTATTTTATTAAACCATGGGATACTAACCTCTACTGAAATAGCAAGCAAGACATGTAAATGTACCCAATGCAATAAAACAATCCAATTCTGTTGGCTTTCAATAAATAAGAACTATGTAGTCCTTTCTGAAATCAAAAACTGGCTAGCACAAGATATGAACAGATATTTTAGTGATGGAGTGAAACTCTAACATTTGAATGCAGATGTCAAGATTTATTGCAACTGTGATAATTAATTTTTCAAGCTTTATTAAAGTCGTGGTTACATTAATAAAATTAGTCTCCATTTCATTTTCATGATTTTTACTATAATTTATGGTTACAGTAAGATAAAAAATCATACTGGTTTCACAAGAACATATGGTCCTTTCTGTTTGTGGGGCGAAAGTTAGTATGGGTAGTTCTTATATCAAATTACAGTTGAATTTTTAAAATATTTCTGTGACCTGATTCAGTAATTGCCTACTTGCTCCTTTTAAATGAGGAGATATTTTTATGAGGATACACTGAAATCTAGAAAAGGGCCTGTACTGAATGCCACAAGATGTAGAGTAATAGAGAAAGGAAACTCGATGATTACCAGCATTTCAATTTTGACTGCTTGAGATTTTTGTTTTTGTTTTCAGAAATCCAACATTAACCCCATTCTAAAGCTATTGAATCAGGTATTTGTGGAATGAATGAGAGTATGAGCATTCAATTTGTGATGTAACAGTCCTCCAAAGGATCCAGATATATATATATATATATATATATATATATATATATATATATATATATATATATATATATACCTGTTCCAAGAAGACACTCTTAGGCTCAGATTTCCCTTGAAACTGTAATTTTGGTTTTTGTAGTACATTACAGTAACTTTGTTTTAACCTTCCCAACTCTGCCTATTGATAGGAACTTTGATAATCTAGCTAATTGTAGCTATTTGTAAAGCCAATTTCATGATTGGGATGTAGGGGTGGAGTCTAGCCTGTTAATCTGGAGATAGCCATTGAGTAGCCAATGAGGCCTCTGTGTGGGCATGGCTTTCTCCTGAGACTTCTGGGAAATCTCGCGATATTTCCCACTTGGAAAAGAGAGACCATCTCCCCAGTTGTTGGGAGTTAGTCTCCGAGACGACAAACTATGGACAATACAAGATGGCAGTGTCCAAGAAGCGGGAGAAGCCTGAGGAGAAGCCACGTTATCTTACCCTGATGCAACCAGCCCTCTGAAGCTGGAGAAGCCATGTGGAGATCCCTGCCAATGCTGAGTTGCTTCTATTACCACTGGATGCTGTTGATGGACCCTGAGCCCTGGAATTGAGGAGCCATGGGAAGACCTCTGCCAGTTCCGAGATTCTGCACCCACTGAACTGTGACTTTGTGAGTCAGAAGGAAACATTATAGACTGTTATCAGGCATGTGGGCTAATATCGGATTTGTGACTTTGAACTGGACTGCTTTCTCAATGTTCTATTCCCCTTGTATATAAACCTTTCCCTTATATCCATATGTGTGTCTATGAATTTGTTTCTCTAGTCTACCTGGACTAGTCTACACACGAATTCTCTGATATATTCTGTATTCTGTTTAGTTTTGCCAAAGACAGAACCTATTTATCCCAATCAAGCAGAAGGAAAGTCCTGCATACCGAATAATCAGAGTCAGCATGAGCTGCAGTTGGTTTTCTCACTTGTTGAGTGGGTCTTGATAGTGAATTTTCCTACCATCCAAACCTCACACTTAAGCATGCCTCTGTAGAATGAAGACAGAACTTTTCCACAAGCAAGCAATTTACCAACACTTAGTGTGCTAGCCATTCTCACTGAAACTCCCAATTTTATGAGGTCTCGATCTGACACATGATGAGCCTGACTAAAATAGCTAATCTCCCTGATGCTCCCAGTTATCTGAAGGCTTTGCATGACTCAAGTTAGGATAGTGATCTGCTTCCCTGGAGGCCTATGGGTGGGATTCAAGAGTCATTGTCAATGACTCTTAACAATATAGACCTGTTCACCTACCCCCGGGAGTCTGAAGTCTTTCCTTATCACATTCCTCTCCATTTAGTCAGGAGTCATCCCTAAGCCATTATCATCTTAAAACCCTTAAGACAGTCCCCACTCACGGCATGTCCTGACTGGAGACTAGAGAAATTATGTGTCCCCTGTTAGGCTACTTAAAGGGGGAAAATTAATATTCGCCACCCACACTCCTGACCATTGCTCCTGGGTCGCTCCTGTCTGCGTCCCTTCTGCCCCTGTGCACCGGATGCTCTCAGCATCTCGCCCTCAACATGTATTCTCCCTCTCTCTCTCCACGCAGACCACCATACAAGGAGGAGGTGAGCACGCTACCTTAATGTTATGTATGTTTTTTGTTCCTTATTGTTCCTTTCTCTCTCTGTCATGATCTCTTTGTTGTTATTATAATAAATAATAATTATAGCTGCATAGCTGCTTGTTGAACCCTGGCTGTGAGTTTATCAGACGACTGGCCACCTCCTGATATGCCCCTCTCCAAGAAATAAGTATAATCTTGTTTCCCTAGATTCAGAACAGTTTTATGCATACCATTTTATGGTTGATTTAAATTACAAAACATAATGTAAGATTCTATATAAATGCTAATGTTTTTGAGAGTGATCCTTTTTAATCACTAACATTTACTGGAAATTTCACCATGTTTGGTAAATTTCATTGTAATTGAAAAAGTATGGTATCAACTTTTTTATGTAACCTTAAATTATCATTTAGTAATGGAAGATTTACCTGCTAGAGCACATTTTTAAATATATGTCAACAACCAAAAGTCATTTGTAATGAAGAATTAAATAATTTTCTAGCTATTGAATTCTCATATTTTTTCATAATTGTTACGAATTGTTTTGTCCTTATACACCTTTATTGTTTGAGCTAGTAATGATGTGTATTTTGAGACCTGTCTACCACTCACAGGGAGAATTGAAAAAATACAAAATAATGGATCCTCATTCCTGCTGGGATCCAATGATGTGAGCTCAACTTGTCCAAGAGTATAATAGCCCCCAAATTGTTTTAAATAAAACCCTACTGACATTTGTAAATATTTTCAAAAGAAGTGGCCAAATGGGAGACTATGTCATAAACTGCATCTTTCAAAATCATGCAGGTCGATGAAGTAGACACTGAAAAGTTTGGCAGAGTTAAACGCACACGCAAGATGTGTCAAATGTGCCATAGTGCTAATCAACTAGCAGCCAGTGGAATAGTAAGGCAGGCTGAACAGTTGAGGGGCAGGAATTGGGAGTCCACCCGGGAGTATATTGGTAGAGAGATGACATTTGCATCTTTGTTGCAAATATATTCCTGAATATGATAGGGCCTACAGAGGCAAAGGTACTAAAACTTCTTAGACGCCTTAAGGGAATGAGTGAGTGTAGGGGGTTCAGGACTTTAGTGCAAAGTTTAAAATCCTACTTTCGTAAGTAGCAAGTGGAGCCTTAATACTCATTAGCAGCCATCTCAGGTGTACATATTGGACTCTTCTTCTCTGGGTGGGAGAAGAGCAATGAAGCTGAAAAGATTGATGGAAACCATTCTCCAATGGACTATTTGACATTTCAAACATGAGCGTCCATTACCCCAAGACCTGAAAGCCTAAATGGTACCTATCTACCACTACCAACTTCTCTGAAACACATCACAATAGGAGGTCTTAGATCGAGGGGTAGAAAAAATATGAAACAAACTCAAAGTCATGATAGAGGGCCGGCTTCTAAGGCATGCTGTAAATCCCAAAGGTACAGGACTCAGTGCCCCAGTTTTCGGCAGCACCCAGCAGATGTTTCTGAGATACCCCAAGGCACAGATTGCAATAGCAATTGTAAAATTAAGCTTGATATGATAGAACTTGCAATGATATGACCTATGCATTGATTCCTAAATTACAGAAAATTTTAATGGGAAAAAGAAAGGAAAAGCATAGAAGCAGGAATGAGATAGTGTCTGGAGACTTAAAGGTTTGGATTGAAACAAGCAGCTGTCTAAACAAGGAATAAACCGAGTTCATATAGAAGAAGCACACTAGCTTGAGTGATCCAAATATGACAGTTAAAAAGTTCAAACAAAATAAATAAGAAAATATCAGTTAAAATCATGAACTCAATATGTAGGAGGTTATGGAGGAAAGTGGGAGCCCAAAACCCATCTGCAAAGTACACCATCAGACTGAGCCTTGGGCAGATCTGCTCAAGCCAAAGGCAAGGACCACAAACAGCCCCACTAACAGGCAGAGACTGTAATCTTAATTATGTTACATCAAACTCCCTATTTACATGGACTGAGTTTATACTGGGTGCAAGTATCTCTTAGTAGTTTCATGACAGATAATTCTTTCCTGTCTTCTTGAATGTTTATAGGGGTCTTCTCCCACCGACACATTATTTGCATTTTTGTCTCTATGTTTACAATATTATATTATGTAGCAGCATTTGATCACTATGGATCAAGTGTCTAAAGAATAGGAGATAAAATACCAATTATTGTCATTCATGAGAATAACTTTATTGGCTGAGCCTCGGTGGCAGAGTTCTTGAGTGCGGCACTGCAGCCCACTGGTTGGCAGTTCAAATCCAGCAGCAGTTCTCTGGGAGCAAGATGGGGTCTCCTATTCCTTCAAGATGGCCCACAAAACAAAAACAAAAAAATAATAATTATATTAATATAAGTAAGTAATAATTGAATAACTAAAGAAGGGTGTGTCTACTTATCAAAAGTTCGGGACCTCAACATCATAATTCCTTAAGGCAGCAGCTACGTGGCATCTTTTTAGACTTCCCTTTACTTGGGAGTCTCCTCCAGAAAGAGTGGTGCTATCTGCATACGTCCATGCTGAATATATACAGGCTGAACAGAACCAAGAGAGAGAAGAGTAGTGCACCCAGGAATATGCACAGGTTTGACAGAGCATATTCATTTCTAAGTATTTACCTTACTGAAAATATCCATGAATGTGATGGAGCTTATATGAGGCAAAGTTATGAACATTCCTTTTAGATAACCAGACATCTTAAAGGATTGAGTATCTAGGCTTCTTGACTAAAATCCATAGCTTAAAGCAGTGTTTCTCTATTTTCATAATGCCATGACACTTTAATATAGTTCCTTGTGTTGTGGTGATCTCCCCAATCATAAAATTATTTTTGTTGCTACATCATAGCTGCACTTTTTCTACTATATGAATCATAATGTAAATATCTGATATGCAGGATGTATTTCTGTTGTTACAAAGTGAACATAATTAGAGCATAGCGATTAATCACAAAACAATATGCAATTACCTGTTGTGAAATAATTATTTCTAATGGCAAGTAAATAAAATTTTGTCTTGAAACATGGCGTAGCATGGGTAGCAGTCTTCACATCAGGTACTCCTATGTGGTTGGAGATGCATATGGACGAACCACCTGGAGCCATATAGAGGGGTGGTGTCTCAGTTCCAAAGACCATCAGAAATTTGTGTTTTCCTATAGTCTTAGGTGACCTCTGTGAAAGGGTTGTTTGATCCCCAAAGGGATCATGACCCGCAGGTTGAGAACCACTGGTCTAAAGGGACAACAAGATCAATCAGAGAAAGAGTTCACAAGACAATACTGTGAGTAGAGACCAAAGTCATAAAAGCGCAGTCATCTGGATTGCAACCATTGACCATTCCATGTCTGCAAAGAGTGTTAAAAATCAAAGACAATGGGAACAATAAGACTAACAGGCTATGCAAACATCTTTTATCAGAACCCTGAAACCATAAGAATTAGCTAATACCCAGCTGTCACTAGCAATTGATTTGAAAGGAATTACATTCGATGATAGAATGGAAGAACACTATGGAATTGGATTGGGGACAGGGTGGGAAGAGAGAAGAAGCAAGGCAGAAATAGAGAAATTAGCAAGAAAAAATCATAACAAAATTACACAAGGGTCCGGATTTCTTCTGCCTCAGATCTCAACATTAAGTCTGGGTGGCTAAAAAAGGGAGGGAAGGTGATACTGAAGTAGACTCGGAGACTTTAGTGACACACCAGTTCATTTCACACATACCTTTTTTTAAAGTATATGAATTGTTGATTGAAAAACTGAGCTGCCCTTCAAAACACCACCCAACTGACAATAAAGGTCATTTTGTTTTGTTTTTCAAATGCCATGTTCTTCAAATACCTTGCTCCTACCATGTAGGAGCCACATAGGTAGGAGAGCTTTAGTTGATCAGTTAGGATGAGGAAATTAGATCTGCTGGCACAAGCCAGCAGAGTGGAATTATTGATATTACTAACATTGACATGTGCTGGAAAGGATCCACAGTATGTGTCCAGTAGTGTAGTTAAGAAATACAAGTACAAATTTATTACCATTATTTGTTACTTTGGTTAATTGAGCTTATTGACTTTTAGAATAGGTGCAATGACATTTTCTCTGCAGTATGGAGAGTGTTAATCAACACACTTTCACTCTTATACACCTGGAATTCCCAAAATAGCTTCTGTAATAATTACAGAAGTATTAAAAGAAAAAGTATAAAAATATATCTTTTTTTTGGGAGGGGGGGCATCACTTCCCTCAGGTGGTGGGAGTAGGAGGACCAGCCTTTCTTTGCTCCATGGAGCTGGAATTGAACCTCCATCCCAGTGGGCTGCAGTCCCACGTACAACCACTATTTCACCAGAGTTCAGCCTGATAAAAATATTTTCAAGGCCAACATATGTATGATCAAACTAGAAAAATTATTTTTCCTAACCATTGGACAATTTCAATGTAGTAGTGTGCTCATACATATTCACTCTGAATCTCCAAAAGTTGGATGGAATTAATTCTACTTTTCAAAATAGTTTTCCTGGCAAAAGCCAATTTTCATAAAAAATTTTGTGAAAGTAGAATTTAGCCAAATATATTCAGTAATATTTAATACTTTAAAGTACTTTTAAATGACTTAATTATTAAAACAACTACATGAGCTCTATTATTTCTTCTATGTTACTAAAAGAAAATGAAAGCATTAAAGAGTAGGTGGTAATTTGTCCAAGTATAGCAGCCAGGCTTTCATGAAGGGTCTTTGCAGGATCAAGTTAATCCCTGGTTATGCTTTCTTTGGTGCGGAAGCAATCTGCACCTATAAAGGAAGCTTTGTGTATAAACAGAGATTGGTGTGGAAAGCCAAGAAGATTTACCATCTAAGTTTTAAAAATCACAGATCCATTAGAGAAAGATGGCATTTTTGCAATCATCTAGAACGGACCGGACGCATTGTTTTACTCATGGTGGCAGAAGAGTGTTGACAATATATGATTTTGACTTTACTGTAAGTATATTCATGGATGTGGCTGATCATATAAGTGGTAAAGTGATGACAACATTGTCAACTTGACCACACACTAGAATCGCTGGACCGGAGCTTCAGAACCATAGTTTTGGAGACACTAAGGTCACTTGCCATCACATTATTCATAAAGATAATGTTCCACATCCTACATTGTAGCTGTGGATGTAAAAGCCATCAAACATGCAGATATTGGTGTTTTCTCATCTGGAGGGGAAAATGTGATGAAACATAAAAGACATATGGACAAATTGGCTATGTAAATATCAGTAATTACAAGGCTGAGACCAGAAGAATTAGATGTTTCCTGTCTACCTCTACCAAGTGCTCTGGAAAGCTCATATTAGCAGGTCCTGCATAGAGTAAAAGGAAAATGTATGTAGCAGAACTCAAAATCATGAAAGAGATCAAGATTGCTAGCCTGGTAGAAATTGTGGGATGGCCAAAACTATGGCCATTAGTAACCTGCAAGCTTGGAATTGAACTTGCCAATACCACCCCTATTAAATCAAAAGGGTAGCATATACCTAATCAGAAAAAAAGTTGAAAAGAAAAGGGAATAAAAACATGAAACACCCAGAGAAATTGGGGCAAGAATTGGTACATAAAGCAACTTAAAATGGATGATTTGCAACAAAATGTGTATAAACACTTGGATGTAAAAATAATTATCTGCTCTGTAAATCTTTACTTATATCATAATAAAAAATTTAATTCACTATGGCTCTCTCTCTCTCTCTCTCTCTCTCCCCCTCCCTCCCTCCCTTCCTGCCTCCCCCCTAATTCTTTCTCCCAGAGAGGATTGAAGTGTGCTTTCAAAGGTGGCATATAAACCTATGCATCAAATAAGGATGATCAAAGAATAGGCACATATCAATTATGGTGTTGATGATGCATATTGAGATTACTAGAAATTGCTAAAACAGCAAACAAATCTGACAAAGTAGAGCCAACATATTCCTTCAAAGCAAGCTTGGTGAGGCTTTCACATATTATGGACATCTTCTCAGAAGAGTCCAGTACCTGGACTCAGAGTCCAGGACATTATGCGTGGCAAAGTAGAGGGTCAGAAAGTAAGGATGGCTCATGACAAGATGGACTGACTGGTTTCAACATTGGGTTCAAAAATGGAACCCATTGTGAGAACGGAGCAAGACCAGGCACACATATGGCCACTGTGAATCAGAATAAACTGGGTTTTCAGTAACAACAAATGTGGCATAGTGAATTGAATATAGAACTGCTCATCTTAAGATCAGTGGTTCAAACTCCACCAGAGAGTCTGTGGGAGAAACATGAGGCTGTCTGATATAAGAATGAATAGTCTCAAAAATCCTACTTGGCCTTGTGGGCATTCCTATGAATAAAAATCAACTCTGTGATAGTGGATTTGAGTTGGCAAAGTGCCCAGGAAAGTTAATATGTGGAAGAAATATCAGGATGGACTATTAAAAAATGTCTCAGTATAGAAGATATTTTGTAAATAAAGTTCAATTTTTGGTCTAGAAATCAGTGTCCAGTAAAAAGTTAGGGTTAACTCTATTTGAATCTTTGTCTTTCGTGGCAAGAGTTGTCAAAAAATGGAACACAATTCAGACCAAACTAGTTCATAATTTAAAGATATACCCAATGATTGAGACCTTATCAGTTATTAAAAGAGATAACTTGTCCCAGCTAATAGAATTCAGTTTATCTTCATAGCAAGTATATCTGCCCTTATACAGTTTGCTTTATGTTGTGTGAAGTTAAAGCACCATATGAAAGGCTTTTTTGCTTTTCTTATAGTAAGAGGAAATAAAAGATTATTTTACATAGAGTCAAATTGAGCTATGTGCCTATTTGAGCTCAAACTCTGGTGACAGAGTTAGAGAAATAAATATAAATTACCTTTATCATATTAATTAATTATTTTGTCTGGAAAAATTACAATTGAGGAAATCTTATATAAAATGCATAAAACTTAACTCATCTGTAATTTTAAATTACAGATGCTAGAAATGAAATTTTTCTTAGATAGAATAAGCAGAGTTAAAGGGAGAATGTAAAAGCCTGAATGCCAGTACTTACTGGCAAGAATATCATAAAATATATTCACAGATAAAAAATATGAAAAGACCATACTCTTATATAAGTGCATATACCTTAAGTAAATGAAGATGGATTTATAACTGACAATTCAAAATGTATGGCATTATTCTCAGATGTATAAATAAAATGCCATTCATTAACTGACAAGAAAATTAATACTGATATTAAATCCACAACATTCAATGTTCTTTTTTTGATACACTAGACATATCATTCCAACACACACACACACGTATATATAAGGATAATAATTGATTGAGACTCTACACCTCAGGATAGAATATCAACTTTTATTTGGATGTGTGCATGTGTATTTCAACTCCTGTTTTGATTCACAAAATGTAAATGCAGAGCACAAGCAGCTTTGATTTTGTTTTTGTTTTTGGTTAGGTGCCATAGAGATGGTTCTGACCCATAGAGTCCTTATGCACAACACAATGAAGCACTTTCCAGCCTTGCACCGTCCTCCCAGATTTCACATGCTGGAGCCCATTGGAGCCACGGTATGAATCCAATCCTTGAGGGCTTTGCTCTCCTGACTGCCCCTGTACTTTCTGAAACAGAATGTCCTTCTCTAGGGAAAAGTCTGCCCTCATAGCATGGCGAACATATGCAAGACTAAGCCTTTGTTTTCTTTTTTGAAAATAGAGAATTATTTAAAATAATAAGTGAAATAGGAGTGATATCAGTGATATAGTTTCACAGTTTGAGCATTCCGTTGGATAAGCTTTCTATGTAATGGATATAAATCTGTACCTCTTTCAGTCATTTAGCCAAATAGCGGTCTTTCAAATTTCTTGGCATAGATAAATAAATGCTCCCAATGCTGTGTTAGCATGTTCAGTTGGCATTACATCAATTTCTGGATGTCTTTCTTGTAGCTTGACCCTCTTCGTATACCACAAATTGTTCTTGCTCATATGCTGCCTCCTTAAATGATGGAATGTTGACTAGTTCGTTTTGGTACAGTGACTCTGTGTATTTTTTCATCTTCTTTGGACATTTTCTGCATCCAATATTTTGCCATAGAGTTTTATTGCCTTTGAGTTTTAATTTTTTTCTAATTGTTTCAATATAATATATGCAGAGTGTGCTCTTTCATTTTAAGTTTCTAATTTAAGTCTTTGGCCACTTCATTATAATATTTAACTTTCTCTTCTGGATATACTCTTAGAAGTACTCTGTGATTTTATAATTTTCTTTACCTATATAATGATTAAGAGCATTTTTTCAGAATTTTTGGATATCCATTTTGATCTTTTTCTTCTCATTCCTATCTTTTTAATGACATTTTACTTTATTCAGGAATGATGACCTACATGTCTCCCATAGCTCATCCCATCTCCTGTTACTACTGTTCAAAGTGTCAAATCTGTTCTTTGAGGACTTTTCAAAATTTTAAGGCCATATTTTGGTTCTCGTGTATCTATTTCAAAGTTCTTTTGCTTCATCCTAAATGAATATAAACTATTCGTGGCCAGGTCTATAATGAGTCCCTAGTGTAGTGTTAGCTGCTGTTATTAAAAATCTCCATAGGTATCTTGCCACAAATGTAGAAAATTTGAATTCTATTTATTATATTTGGAGATGTCCATATGCTTGGTCACCTTTGGGGCTGTTGAAAAGAGGCATTTGCTTCCAAAAAAAATCATTCCTGAAAAATTCTATATGTTATCTGCAGCTTAATTTCTGTCACCAAAACCATATTATGCAAGCACTGTTAGCTTCCTGTTTGTCTGCAACATTTGCATTTCAGTTGGCAATCATTATCAATGCATCTTGAGTGCATGTTTATTTCAGACTGAAGCAATTGGTAGAATACTTCAATTTCTTAATCACTAACATTTGTAGTTGGTGTATATAGTAAACAAACTGTTGCATTAAATAGATTTCCTTGAAGAACTATAGATACAATCATACCAAAGATATCATTGTACTTCATGACTGATTTTGCAATGTCCTTTGTGACAATGAGTGTCATGACATTGTCCTTGATTGTGTTATTCCTGGCAGAGTAAATCATATGATTTTTCTAATGCAAAATAGCCACTAACAGTCCATTTCAGCTCACTAATGCCTAGGCTATGGATGTTCCATTTCATGTTTGACTACTTCCAATTTCCCTAGATTAATACTTCAAGCATTCCAAGCTCTTGATCATTAGCAGGTTTTGCAGTTGACATATTTTATCTAAATTTGTGCTTCATCAGTCAGTGAAGAGGCCAAAGGCTCTGCTCCCACACGCTTTACTACCTTAAGGTAACTAGCTGGCTCTACTCGGAGAGGCCAATTCCTCCCCAGTCACATTTTGAGTGCTTTTAAACCCAATGTGCCCATCCTCTGGCACTTGTTCTGACAATGTTTTGCTTCCACTCACTAGGTCTTCAGTAGCTGACAATATTTTGAAGTGATTCATAAGATTTTCAGTGTCTACGTCTTCTCAATGTCTGCCATGATTTTCTTTGTTGATGAGTCTCAATCTAGAAGCTTAACTGAAACCTGTTCCCTTTGGGTGACCCTGCTGGCATTTCAAATACCAGTGACATAGTTTCCAGCAGCACACAAGCCACCACAGTAAGGCAAACTGACCAAACTGACAGACAAGTGGTGGTTTGATTTTTAGGAATATTTCTCTTTTGTTTAAAGAGGATTTTTTTTCATTTGGCATTAACTTTTGCAATTGCATAAAAGTGAGGGACAGTCTTCTTCCCATGGAAAATGCAGGGGGAGTCCATTTCTATTATTATGGCAAGTTTCAACCCCTGGATCATACCTATTGCTGCAAACAACTGCAATCCTTGATCCTGAATCAACACCTTTCATCAAGTCCTTTAATAAATTCATAAGAAAATAAGAAAATATTACATGAAAAAATGAAGTTAGGGAGCAGTTTGAAGAAAAGGCAAGATGACCAACTGGATTGACCAGTCTATGCACCACTACATTCCTGAGTCTAGCGTTTTGCCCCAACGCCATCACCACCATGCCCAAGAGAAAGGCTGAAGGAGGTGCAAGGTCGAGAGAGCCTAGGTGAAGGATCAACCTCAGAGGAGATCAGCAAGGTTGTCTACTAAACCAGCTCCTTCAGAGCCAGAGTCTATGCCTGAAAAGAAGGAAGAGAAGGTCCCCAGAGGGCAAGGGGAAGGAAGGGAACAGCCCTGCAGAAAATGGAGACACCAAAATCGAACAGGCACAGAAGGCTGACAGTGCAGGAGATGCCAAGTGAGGTGAGTGTGGTGTGGATCACTGTGTACAGTTTTTAGTCAAGTTTCATGAAAATGCATAGTTTAGATTTATTTTTTTAAAGAAATATTGTTGTCACAGAACACTTCATTTTTTATTTTTTTTGTGGGGAGAGGGACAAGTGTCACTAATAGGATGTTTCCAAAGCTGGATGGATGTGGAGAATATCTCCTTGCTCTTCTGGTTGTGAGGTTCCCTGTCATTTCACAGGAGGAGGCATCCACTGCAGTTGACACCCATTAGGCACCTGGGCATAATCTCCTGTGATTGGGGAAAGGTTTAAGTTGTTTTACATTCTTATACCCTTTCTTCCCTCTTGGCCTTCAGCATAGACTTGGTTTCCATTAACCCAAAGCACTGTTGGGACCTCATTGGGTCACATACAATTCTTTTCACAGTCCATACATAAGTGCATTATGTGTCAGACACATTTGGACATCTGTTGCCCTTATCATTCTCATAACCTTTGCTTTCTATTTATGTCCTTGGCATTGGGTCCTCATTCTTTCCCCCTCCCTCCCCTCTTCCCCACTACCATAAACCCTTGATAACTTATATATCATTATTAGTGTTTGTCATATCCCACACTGTCCAATGTCTCCCTTCATCCACTTTCCCCTTGTCCATATCCCAGGGAGGGGTTATATGTAGAACCTTATAACCGGTTGCCCCTTTCTACCCCACCTTCCCTCCACCCTCCCGGTGTCACCACTCTCACCACTGGTTGTGAAAGGAACATCTGTCCTGGATTCCTTGTGTTTCTGGCTCCTATCTGTACTAGTGTACATCCTCTGGCCCAGCTGAATTTTTTAAGGTAGAGTAGGGATCATAATAGTGGGGTGGGGGGAGGATTGAACAACTAGAGAAAAGTTGTGTGTTTCTTAATTGCTGCACTGAACTCTAATAGGTTGGTATCCTCCCTGTCGATGGCTCTGTAAAAGGAAGTTTGTTATCTGCAGCTGGACTTTACGTTCCCAACCAGTAGGCACCTTCATTTACAGTAATAAAATTTTGGATCTTATAATATGATGATATAGTTAGAAGTATCCATTTAGAATTTAGCTCAGGTGCATCCTTTCCACAAGCCTTCTACATCTTTTCCATTTTCATGGTTCTCTTCCTTTCTATGCTTATCTTTTATATTATTCAATCATAGAGGCATTGAACACATATTTCTCTGGCTATATTAATTCCAAAGTGCCCACCTACTTCTTAGCACTTTTCATATATTATGTGTCGGTTGGTTTACTTAGATTTCCAGTACTTTTAGACTGTGAATGCTAGACAAGAAATGTTGGCTCTTTGTAATTCTGTGAAGGTGGTGATTTTTATACTTCTCTCAAAATGAACTTGGAAATACAATTTTTATTAATCATGCTGTTTTTCCTGACAAGGAAAGGATTAGCATTTTATTATAATTATTTTTTATTTTAATTAGTGAAATCATAGAAATTAGATAAGATGAAATAAAATAATAAATAGATTAAAATCCAACATCATTATGCTCTTATTTTGTATTCATTAAGAAAAGTATTAGTCTAGAAGATTGTGTTAGCTGAAGAATACTAAAAAAGTACCTACATTCCATTGACATTCTTGAGTATTCTGTATTACATTAGAGATTTTATGGTTATGTTGTATGTTACACAACAGATTGCTCTGACATGCATCTGTTTCGGGTAAAGGGAACGCTATAACTACTTTTGTCTTGGGACTGGTTTAATACATTAGGTTAGTCCACAGGATCACAGGATCAGCCCATCTAGCAAAACAGTAGGCACCATTGTGGGATAGAATGCTCTGGCCTCAATTTCACACACACACACACACACACACAGCTTCAAATGTTTCTGGAAAATGAAACTAAAGATTATGCAATTTTGCCACCAACTTTTTGAATATTCTATTTTAGTGGCATATGACTATCGTATTGTTTGATCTGTGCAATTATAACCACAATCAAATTCAGAATATTGTTGGTACTTATTGCCTTCAGCTCTCCATTCCACTCTATCCTTCACCGTTATACCCTCGAGGGATAATCTAGTCACTGTCTTTAAAGATCTACCTCTCCTGGCTTCCATATATAGAAAATCATATGAAATACAAGCAAGACAATGTACTTACATGGAGCAACATATGAAAACAGTGGGCAATAAAGAAAAAAGTTACAAACAAAATACCTCAATGATAATAGCTACACAAAACATGGAGAAACATCATTCAAAAAGAAAGCAAAAATATTAAAAATGGAAACAACTTTAAACTAGATCAAAAGGGAAATCAAATAATAAGATACTGCATTTTAACCAAACGATGTGTGCCAAGTTAAAGTGCTTCCTGCCTGATACCAATGCTATTGACGTCCCTTGAATCTAGTCAAAGAGCATTCACTGGTGGCTTAATCCATGTGGGCACCCTGAAAATAGATGGGGGGCATCTGCTCTTATCCCCAGCCTTGTCCAGCCAGGTGTTCACCCTTTTACCTCTGGTACCATTCCTTTCTTATCATTTGGATTTGTTAGGAATACTTGCTGGATGACATAGGCTGATGTCCCTTTCCCATGTAGACTTGGTTGATGCTTCATTTAAAAGGCCGCCTGTTTTAAGACAAGTCTTCACAACTGCAGACACTATTCTTTGTGATAGCCAGGCACCATCTGGTTACTTCACCACTCGTACTCACAGTGCGCATACTTTCAGTGATCTCTTCATGAGACCTGGTTCCAAGAACTGCCATGTCAGAAGAACCATTTATTTATTTTTATTTTTTGTGTGTGAATAAGAAAGAGCTTTATATAGAGAGTAACTGCCCATTAAGAAAACATCCCGCCCAATCCATATCAAGTCCAAGTCTGATATAAGCCCATATGTCCAAAACCAATCTATAAACTCCTTTTCAGACTCACGAAAACACATTCAATGATGCCGAATACAGGAAGATTACAGGCCAGTGAGTGAGAAGACTTGTGGATTCAGTGGTGGTAGAAGCAACTCAGAACTGAACCATTTATTCCCCCCATTTATTTTTATATTGGAGCTAGAATTAAGTGTAAGCCCCCAGACCACTCATTCATATGTGGTTTATGTGTGTCTCTGGTTCACTTTAAAAATATCATTATCATTTTATTATCAAGCACATTGCTTGAGACAAAAGATAATTTGATTGACAATGCTATTAGTTTAGCTAATGGAATAGACTCTAAAACCCTCTTAAGAAAAGGAAATTATACAGGTATAGATTGGTTTTAAACCATAATTCATGAACTGTTGTCTTGTGCAGATAAAACTCTTTCATGACTGGACTCTATGGACACTAACCATAGGGATTATTGATGAGGGAAAGTTTCCATGATACTCACTCACAAAGACACAACTATACCAGATTAATTTGCAGCCTTTTTGTATACATCCGGATAGAGAGTCATTTATAGCATAGTGCTATATATGTACAAACCCCAAAATAGTCATCATGGATTTAATCACAGCTCAAGGAGACCCCATGCGCTTCAGAATAAACTGTGCATTCTGGTCATGGCTGCAATCTCATTCAAGCTGACTACCAGATCTTTCCTCTCTGATACAGCTGGGTAGTCTCTGACATTAGCTCTTTAGTTATTAGCCTAATGCAAATTGATTGAACAATTTAAGGATTTTAGTATATATCTATCTTTAAAATTATTCAAATGACATTGCCCTTACATGTCATTTAAAGAAAATTTAGACCATATATTTTAAGTTATACGTGCTTTCGTTTATAATCTTCATAATGATTACATTCGCTTTGGCTGTTAAATTTCAATTAAAGGTATATTAAGCTATTCATAGTGCAAAAAAGAAATGACAATGCATCTTAAAAGGGTCCAACAGTGAGCAGAATCCTACCAGAGTCCACATTTGCCATCCCCAGAAGCCCTGAGGGTACAGTATTCGATACTATGCAAAGGGGAGAAGATGTGACTGTCTGTTTCCTCCAAGATTCTCATGCACTGCCATTTAGTTCACTCTGACTCACAGCAACCTGTAGAGACCAGTTTAGGATTGCTCCCAGGGGATACTGAGAAGCTAAACTCTGATCTTTCTTCCCATTACAGACTAGTGCTTCCAAACTACTCACATTGTGGTTATTGCACTGACCTGTAACCCACAATAATATCAGCCTTGGAAATCAGGCTATTCTACGCTGTCTTTTAGGGACACTATGGGTCAGAATCAATCTTTCATTTCAGTCTCACACACTAATATTATGATACTCAATGGAGAAAACATGATGTTTTACTTTGATAACAATGGAAATCAGAAGAAAATACATTGCTAACATCTAAATTTTCTTTGCAGGGCTATATGAAGATGCTATAGAGGGGTCTTCTCTCAGGCACATGTCTGGGTTTGTTGTGTGTGTGTGGCTTTACCACCATCAAAACAAAGATGTATGAGAAAACTTTGAGCTGTTACCCTGGTAGGTTTACTTCTGAATGGCAACCTTAGTAATGAAAAATTGTACAAGTCTTTCTGCTCAACTCCCTTGGATGATACCATTCAGGGATGTTTAGATGGCCTGCACCCATTGCTTCTATTTTTGCCACCTTGAAACTCATGTCATGATAGATATCCAGTGAGCTAATCATGCATTTCTTGAAACACATTACTGTATTCCAAATAAAAACAAAATCCTATTTCATGTTCCATAATTTAGGATATAATTTCATGATATAGCAGTGTATTTTTTACATTTTTATATTACTTTTCTCTAAAATTTCTCTTAATTTCTGTATCATTTGCATCTTCATTTTACCCAGGCCTCCATTTTTTTCAGCTCACTCAATCACTGGATCATTTGGTAGGTGTAGATGTCCCTGTTGTAAGCAACTGATCTTTGGGCTTACTTTCTGAGATCAAGAACATGACTGCAGCCAATGAGAGGGGCCTGACCAGACCAAGAAAGACCACCTCTGATTTGATGATAATGAAGCCTTACATGGTACGATAAATTATGCTCTGGCAGTAAGTTCTCAGAAGACAGAGACTCAATGAAATTCCCCAGGGTGTCAAGAGTCACACTTTGCTTTCTGGAGACAAACATTCCCCCTTGACAACTGGATCCTCTGCTCCTGCTGGACCTCTCTATGTGTTTGCATTATATTTTATGTAACATAAAAATGACCATTTCCCTAGAATTTATGAGTTATTCCAATGAAGTATTGGTGCATAAAGGGCCAAGATAGTCTAATCTAACCCCAGATGAAAAGAGATGCAAGTTGGAAGGTACAGGTGTCTGTTGATGCTATTTTAGGTGAACTGGGATGAGAGAGAATGTGATGCATTGAACATCTGGAGTCTAAAATGATCATGGAAGGCAACTGCTCTTCCTACAAGAGGGAAGATCTCAGTATCCTTGGGCTAGTTTGTACATTTGTACTGAGAGCATGATTAGCTAGATAATTAATTCTAACAACAAAGCTTCCCTCCTGCTGCTCTCTGCACTGCTTATTCTGAATAAGCTTCAGAACAGCAGCTTTCTTGAAGGAGACATCGTTACACAAAACTGACACCACACGTGTGCCCATAATTCCAAAGGAAATACCCATGGCCACAAAGATAAAGATAAAGAGAATGTTTTGAAAATGGGTTATGAAATCAATGAAAATTCTATACATTGACTGCACTCTTCAATTGTACAACCATGTTCTTTGCATTTTCCAACTTATTTCACCCTCAAGAGCATAAAAATGTTAGTAAATGTACATAAAGAAAGTTTACAATTGGAACATGTTTTGTGGCATATATTTTCATGAAAGAGTTATATGTAAAATTATGACAAATGGTTAATAAAATGTTTACAGATTGTATGTTTAATAGCAAAAAGTGATGCCCAAAACTGTAAGGTGCAATGTTAATTTCTTCAGTTCCAAATCAATTAGGACATAGTTTTGCTAACCTTATATATCAGAAACATCTAAGAATGGAAACAATTGACAAAACATTCCATTTAAAATATGAATGATTATCTTTAGAGAGTCAAGTTATCTAAAAGTTATATCTGAAATATGTAGTACTTGATATTTGTTTAATGAGGTGATTTAAGTGATGATCATTACAGATATTGAATGATGTTTCTATAGAAGAGCAATAAAATAATGCACTGAATTGAGATGCAGCTTTGCATCTCGTCTTTGTAACTCTACCAAACTATGGGGTGAGGACATGCTAAAGTGTCTATGGACTCCAGCTTGGTGATTGGCAATTTTGCCATCTATTGGGTTCAAAATGAACTTACAAGACGGGGGTATCATATATACTAAAAGAGAGAGTGGAGTTAGGAATGGAGGGCATTCTTTGGACACCAAGACCCCTAGGCACTGAAGATCCGCATTTCAGGACACAGAACTATGACATGAGGTGAATGGTTTCAAAAAAGTGGCAAAGGAAAAAGCAGCAGCAAAACAAAGAGACGGAGCATAGAAAGCATGGTGGGCTGACCCACATATCTACAATCTGATATGAGGATTATGGCATAGTGCATCTTTCCTTGGGCATTTATCAGCAGAAGTAAAGGGGTTTTTCTTCTTTTTCATATTTGTTCAATCGACTATGCAGTGACATTCAATTTTGCAGTTCATAGTAAACTATGGATAACTTTGAGACAAATGGTAATTACAAAGCACATAAGATAATCATTGCAACAGAAAGAGGGGAAACTGCATGTTTTAACAAGAAAATGTGTGTGCCAGTGTTGCTGTCTTCTTATTTTTTATTTCAAGAACATGTTGACCTAGACTGTATGACTACCGCATCAGGATTGAAGAAAGATTCATTAGCAACCCATGCTATGCAGATGACATAACTTTACCTGCTGAAAACAATGAAGATATAAAGCACTTACTGATAAAGATCAGCATATACAACCATCGGGGTAGATTACAACTCGGTGTAAAGAAAATAAAAAATCCTTAAAACTGGACTAAAATCCTTACACCTGAAGTAACATCATAAGAATTGGAGAAAATCTCAAAATATCAAGGATTTCAATTTACTTATACTCATGCTTACTGATCCTGCAAGGTGCAGCTCTTCTTAGGTGCCATCAAGTTGTTCCAACCCCGAGGGTCTACAGAACACAACATGGCCTGCTCCCGCAGCATCATCACAGTTGATCCTATGCTGCAACGCAGGTTTGCAGTCATGGTGTCAATCCTTCTTCATGAAGGTCTTCGTTTTCACTCCCCTCTACTTTAGCAACCATGAGGTCCTTTCCTAGGCACTGGTCTCTCCTGACAACATGGCCAAAGTACATGTAGTCTCACCATCCTTACCTCTAAGGAGCACTCTGGCATTTACTTCTTCCAGAACAGATATGCTTGTCCTTTGTCCTTTTGGAAATCTAAACACACACATATTACATATGTCATATCATTACATAGTTCTGTCACATCCAGCAGAATTGTACATTTGTTACCACAATCAGTTTTCAAAATTTCTTATCTACATGAACTCCTTGACATTGTCTCCCATTTCCCCATCTCCACCACTCTACCCTCCTCCCCCTCCCCCAATTCTCTTATTCTACTTGCTATCTTCGATCCTGGGTTTTATATACCGATTAAAAAATCTTCAGTCTCTGAATTATGATGAGATGTAAGAGTCTCCAATAAATTATTTAAAACAAAAGAACATGTCTTGAATCACACACACCTTAGACCTCTTTGAAATATTTTCTCTTTAATACTTTAAATAGGTCTTGAGCAGCAGATTTTTCGCACCATAATATGTCGTGATTTCTTGGTTCCTTCTTTCTTGAGAAAAGGTGTGAAAAAGGTTTGTATCTCCTCACCCTACTTAGCAAATCATCATAGAAAGTGGGTTATATGAAGAAGAATGTGGCACCAGGATTGGAGGACACCTTCTTAACAACCTGTCATGAGCAGATGACACAACCTTGCTTGCTGAAAGTGAGGAGGAAATGAAGCACTGGCTGATGAAGATGAGGGATTGCAACCTTCAGTATGGATGACAACTCAGAGTATCTATATGTCCTCACAACTGGACAAATATATAACATCATCATAAATGGAGAAAAAGGGGCTGAGCCCTGGTAGCATAAGTGGTTGAGTGCAGGTCTGTTGCCCGTGGGCTTGGCGGTTCAAATCCAGCGGTGGCTCTCAGGAGCAGCACTGGGTAGGTCCAACGACCACCAACGGGCAGTGATGCCCCCCCCCCAAAAAAAATGGAGAAAAGTTGGAGCTGTCAAGGTTTCTGTCTTGCTTGGATCCACAATAATGCTTATGAAAGCAACCATAGAGAAAGAGCAAAGGACAGGCTGGATTGGGTAAATCAGCTGCAGAAGAGTTCTGTAGAGTCCTGAAAAGTAGCTAACTTTAAGAACTAAGGTGCACTTGACCCAAACTGTGGTCTTTTTCAATTGCCTCAAATGCAATAAGAAAGTGGGATATTGCATAAAGAAGTGAAAGAGTTTTATAGCACTTGCCTGAGCAGGGCAGGGAGCAAGTGGACACATAGTTGAGAAGTCTTGTACTGATGTTGAGTCTGCTTCTTCTTGCCCTCTTATTTTACCTTTTAGATATACACTCTCTTGAATAGCTGTTCGAATATGGTAAGAAACAGAATCTCAGGTTGTGGTGAGTAGATGAAGAATCAGAGAATTGCTGCAATGCAACAGATAAAGTCATTGGCACTGATACACATGGAATTCAATTCTGTTTAAGAAAGAAGTTGGATAGCAGTAAGTTCCAAGGAGCTTAAGAAAGAGCTGTGTCAGCAGTATCTAGAGAGACTGGAAGCTTCTCTTGGAAGACTAATAAGGTGCTGGCTGAAGGTCTGAAGTACTGACCCCCAATTAGAAAATAACAAATCTCAATTTCAATAATTTTGTTTGTTTGTTTTGTCTGCCTCTGGTGGTCGTGGGCGCTACTCAGTGCTGCTCCTGAGAGCCGCCACTGGATTAGTACCACCAAACCCACGGGCCGCAGTCCTGCACTCGACCACTTACGCCACCAGGGCTCAGCCCTCAATTTCAATACTTTTTAACTCAGACAGTTCTCACAGTTACATCAAGGCCACGCTGTAGAATACTAGTCCTAGTAGATCATGGTTTCACTAAGGTTTGTACTACATTGTTTGAGTTTTGTTGATACATAGATAAATTAATTTTGAAAATGCCTTCTGACCTATTTATTTCTTAATTAAAAATAAGTTATTCATTAAAATACTTTTCTCATGTGAGAAAACATAATAGTTATATATTAAATGGTGGCTTTAAATGTTTGCAATCTGAAACTAGTAATAGTATATTTTAGAAAATTACTTTTCCATTTTCTACCTAAAAGTAGAATTCAGTATTTATAATTATTTTTGAAGTGGATATAATGTTAAACATGAAAAATTATATGTAATTTTGGTTTGTTTTCTTCTTCAAATCACTTTATGAGCTAATTCAAACATCTTGCCATTTCATAATTCAATCACATCAAGCAGCACTTTACAATTATTACCACAACCAATTTCAAAAGCATTTCTTCCTTTTTGGATTTCTTGATATCAACTGTCCTTTATCCCCCAATCCCATCCTATCCCTCAAGAAACCTTACTTTAGTCGTTGTCTCTATAGGTTCATCAATCCTGAGTTTTGTATATTAAAAAACAGAAAAAAAACTTTTAACAAAGATTCAAAGAGGCTGCCAACAATGATAAAATATATCAAGGAAAAAGCTCAATATAAACATAAGTGTGTAACCATATTAAGTCCATATTGTATCAGAGGGGAGAACTAGTGGTCAGGTTTTAACCATTCAAGTCAGATATATTATTTTAATATATTATAGTTATTTCTCCAATAGCCCCAATACTCTGTTTGGTAACCAGTTTGTTCCCAGCCTTCAATTATGGTTAGAGGGAAGTCACTAGAGACATAGTGCCTACGAAGATCTCACAAATGTATTTGAACTTCCAGTGTCATTCATAGCTTTCTCCAGTCCAGAATCTCACCATGTAAGGCCGATAAGCTTCCTTCTTTGGCTTATATAACTTACAATCCATGAGTAAGGTGTATCAGTGTGTGTATTTCATGTTAGCTTTGCTGGATTTCACTTAGATGGCTGCTTGTCAGAAAACGAGCCTTCAATAAAGTGAACAGATTTTAAGCAGGACACCATTGACTGATGGGAGGTCCTTTATTAAAAATTTGATCTATATGGAGCAACAAAAATGTTCATAAAATGCAAAAAATAGTATTGTAATATATTTATTTAATTTTAAAATGCCATGGGACGTGGAACATGTTGTTAAAAAGCACAATGTCTGGTCATCTTACTAAAATCCCCAGATACTATTCTTTCTAATAGCTCAGCACCATCCAAGTGCTTCACTACATTTTTCTATATCACCTACATCTTCTATGTTTCCTTCATGAGGGTGAATATCAAGCAGGATCATGTCGGAAGAGTTAATTGTTCTTGGATTGTAAGTAGGATTAAGCGCAAGCCCCAAATTCATTCCTGGATCTGCTTGTTACCTGTCTCTGGCTCCCCTAGAGACGAGAAATCACCCCCTAGAGAACAAGGATCTTCTTTTAATAGTGTCATTGATTAGACCCTGATACCAAATTTTTAATCGCTATTGAGAAAGGGAGATTTAACCAGTGTAACCTAACAACATATCACAAAATTTCAATTATTCACTTGTGCAGAATAAATCCTTATATTTACCATCCTCTCTAGGTCTTCATCTTAAAGATCACTTTAGAGGATGAGTCGATGGAATTGGGATAAGATTGTCAAGGGAGGGGGAGGGAAGATGACCACTTAGTGGCTTCCATGATAAATGATGACGAGGTCTCCCAGATTTGCAGATTTTCCAATCAGTGAGATGAGGGATACTGATGGGAAAGTCATCAGGAGAATGGAAGGGGAACAAGCACATTTGGTAGAGACAAGTACCTGTCTGTTGGTAGAAAAAAGGGGAGGACCAACTTCCAGCTGGGAAGAAAAAATGAATAACAAAGCTTTTAAGTACCTTAAGTGGGGAGAATGATTGCTATTATGTACCCAATATGGTGCATTGGCCAGCATTTCTGTACACTCTCAGGGGACTTAGGCACAGTGTCATAGAACACTTGATCTTAGCTTATCAAGACACACAATATTCTCTTAAGACCATTCAAGTGGGATCCAATGTGCAAACTCAACCACGTAAACTAGACTCTACCTCAAACACACCCATATCTTAAGAGCATAAGTGGTGGTTGCAGAAGGAGAAGACAGCTGTGCCAAGAGTATTGAACTCTTGATAGGTAGACCAACATTGACTTAGTACATCAATGCCTTACTAGCTGTATAAAGATATGTATTATTCTGGCAGAAGACTTGCAAATGACATTGTAAGTGAATATTATTATAAAATATGTCTGACAACCAATTTATATTGTGTAACTAACATAACATAATATCCAAGTAATGGATATTATTTACTTTAAGAAGATGTAAGTATGCTCTCTTAATATTTCCTTTCTTCACAACTTTTTTGCCTTTGAGAACTGGTAGACAAATTGGCAGCTATATCTAATGTATAAACCAGATATATATCAAAAGTATAGATTTTTGTCAGTGAAACCAAAAACTTTTGAAATTAAATCAGAGTATTGAGTGATTTACTTAGCATAACCCATCACTTGACCATCAAGATTAAGCACTAGATAATGGGAAGAACAATGGGCTTTCACCAGCATACCCAGAGGCTTTTCAATAAAGTCCACGTCACAGTAAATCATTTGAGAAAATCAGTCATGCCATAGAATGGCATTCTGAAAGATTTAATAATAAACCAACGGCTTCAAATCAAGAAGAAGCAAGATATGTTGACTGAAGGGAAAATGGAGATTTACATTTTGATTTTTGAGAAGCCAATTATTTAACAGATGTTCTCAATATTGTATTCATTAAAGGAATATTGAATTCCACCTGGATTCACAATATGCTAAAAGTTGGATACGTAGAAACCTAGGGGACTCAGTTGCTGTGCTTAAAGGACAAGAAATCTAATTATATTTCAGAACCAATAGACAGTAACCCTTCAAGTGCCTCAATTGCAGATCACAACACTTTAAAGACCCTTGTAGTTCATTTCTATTGACAAAGTGTGTCAAACCTCATCACTTTAATGTAGAGTCCTAAGGAGAAATTTAATATACTAAATCTACTGAGTTTAAATATGAATGTATTCCTCTAAACCTGTAGTCACACATAACTGGATATCTGCCCTGAAGATTATTTCTTTCATTAATTTTATGGGGAATAATATTGTGCTATTTGACATTGGCATTGTGAAGATAAAAGCATCTTGTATGTCACAGCCCTCTCTGACACTATGCACACTGACATGATTACACAGTGGAACAAGAAATATTGCTGCTAGACAGGAAATTGAGATTTATGATGCTTTATTTGAGATTTGGTTGGCCAGGCAAGCCATACAATGGGTGCTCACTAAGCTGTAAATAGGAAATTACTAATATATTTTATTTATAATATATTTTGACTTAAATAATCAATAAGCAATGACTATATGTTAGGTTCCTTTAAAAAATTTTATCATTATTTATTAAGTGTAAAAGCTAGAGCTAAACCTGGCAATAAATGAAGAATTGATAACCAGGTCACTGACCTAACAACCACTAAATTCAGTTACATGCTAAAAGAAGAGTGATGGCTGGTTCAAATAGGATATGTTCTTGAAATAAATAAGCTCTTAAATTAATACATTGCTTGATGAACATTGATTTAGAAAAAAATATCAAAAGAAAAAAAAGGCTTGAATTGGAACTGATTTCTGCTTTATTTGGAAATTTGCTTTTATGTACATGAATATTTCAGAGCAGTCTCCCTAAGATATTAAAATTCACTTGATAAAGCAATAAAATATATTAAAATATCACAAAACAATGTAGCTTAGTCATTACTGTAATTTAGAAATGAATCAGAAAATTCCATTTAAAAATTAATACATTCTAATCAACATATATGGCATACATAGATAATACAGTCCACTTTCACCCTCAATAATCAGGGCCTAAAATCAGTAGTCCACTGTCCACTAAGTAAACAAAACATTCTTTAAAAAACATGTGGAAGGACAAAATGAAGGGATATATCAAATAAACAGGCCAGAGGCTGAAAAAGTAGACACATATGACAGCCCTTTTGTTTATCCAATTAGATATAAGGATGAATAAACAATGGTCAAGATTTAAATAATTGCACATCAAACAGAAGTAAACTGACATGAATAAAACATGCACAACTAGGCTAAAAATTGTTTTGTTTTGTTGTGTGTTGATTTGTTTGGACACTGAAACAACTTTTATATGGATCAAAAGGGAGATCAAACCATAGCATATTTTAGCCTAGCTAACTTGGCCTTTAATGCTTTCACAATGCTCCCTGTCTGATCACAAGGCTATCCATATGCTTTGACTTTCATGCGAGGAAAGTCACTACAGGCCTAATCCATGAGTGGACGCTGGAAATGGATTTGAGACCTCTGCTGTCATTCATAGCAGTCGATAAATCTGGTGCTCACAATTTAACTTCAGATACCATTCCCTCCTGCAATTTATTATAATTTACAATCCTAGGTTCACACAGGTTGGTATGCTTCTTCCATGTAGGCCTCTTTGATGTCTCACTTAGATAACTGCTTGCTTGAAGACAAGTCGCTAAGGCACCAGACACTGTTACTTCTGATAGGCAGGCACTACCTGGTTTCTACACTGCATTTTGCGAAGGGTAAATACACATGGATTAAATCTACTGTGGGATCCCCTCTGGCCATAGGCCATGGTCATGGATGTGAATAGTCTTGCTAATATGCAGAATGTATTAGAAAGTGAATTATTTCAGAAGAAGTTAGGTTAAAGTTTACCATCTTATCACTTGATCTCCTTTTTTGATCCATTTAAAAAGTGTTCTAGTTATTAATATTTTCTGCTTTCTTTTTAAATTGGATTTATTTTCTTTGTTGTTGTTGCTTCTCTTTGTTTTGTTTTTCATATTTCTCAGTGTGTGAAATCCAGGATTGGTAAATCTATAAAGAGAACAACTGAATTAATGATTTCTCAGGGGTATGGAGAGGGAAGTTGGTTAGAAATGTTGAATTAATAATTATGAGTGTAAGAAGAATAAAATGTGTTAAAATTGATTGTGGTGGTACTTGTACAACTCTTCTTAATATGATTGAATATTGAATTGCATGATTTGTGAATTATTTGCCAAATACAAATATGATTTTTGTTTGTTTTTTAAATTGTTACTGGTGGCTGCTGTGGAGTCTGTTACAATTGCAGGCAAGCTACATATAATAAAACAACATAAGTTTTGTACAGTCTTCACAATTGTACCATCCTGCCATGCTTGCAATGCTTTGTGGTAATTAGCATATCAGTCAATTTAATTAACGGTTTCCCTCGCTTTTACTAATACTTAACCCCAAGCAATGTTACATTCTACCTTTCTAGAATACTAGTCTTTTCTGAATACATAGCTAGGTAAGAAAATTCAAGTTTTGACATCACTTCTAAGCAGCATTACTGTTGCAAATAGATTATCATGTTGAATATTTGCATGGCAAAATTAGTAAAATTTCCAAAAAAATTCTAGAATTCAAATAACGAAACATATGCTGAAAATAGAACAAAATTTAAATTTAAGATTTAAAGAAATGAGTAGGCTACACGTTTCTTTGTCAAATATACCTTCTGTTAAGTCCCTTGCTATTTTTCATTTGTCATGTTTAAACTAAGGTGAAATTTTAAAATCTCTCTCTATTGATTGCTGGCAACATCTGCTTTCTTCACCACTCTTGCTTATGCTCCCACATGTCCTCAGCAGGCTCCTTAGGGATGTGTGCACACAGTGATATGCTTTTGTTTTTGTAAACCTCCCCCCCCCCCCCGTTTGATGTCTATTGCCTAGAATTTCACCACTGTGTGGCCACACTGGCTGTTGTGCTTCTTCTGTGTAGGTGTGGTCTCTTCTCAAGTAAATGGTCTATTGCTTATCTTCAGGCATTTTAGACTCCAGATATATTCTTTGATGGCTGGGCGCCATCAGCTTTCTTCACCACATCTGCTTGTGCACTCATTTAACTTCAGTGATCGTGTTGGGCCAGTGAGCCTAGAGGAATACCAGATTGATCGAACAAAGTGTTCTTGCATTGAGGGAGCACCAAGGAGTGGGCCCAAGGTTCACTTGCTACCATAGTATTTGTCCTATAGATATGTTCTTAAATTTATTCCCACCTTATAATAGATAGTTGTATTTCTATTGTATGGACATACCTATTGTATGGATATACCTATGCTTGGACCTCTTCAACTGCCCTTTGCCTTCTAGCTCTTTCCTCTATTTCCTTCCATCTCCTGTGCTGAAACAATCAGGTATCAGACATCAAAGAACAAAAATCAAAATCAATGGACCAATTGACTCCTGATAATGCTGAAGACAAATGGATACAGAGGCAAACAGAGTAGAAGAAATTATGGATCCCAGCTACCAAATGATTGAATGTCTGGAGTCTCAAAGACTTGAAGATAATGAGTCTCCATTCAGCAAAGAAACAGCAAAGCCCACATGGAAGAAGCACACCAGCATGTGTGATGAAGAGAAGCTGAAGGGAGCAGATACGGAGCATCAAAGAACAAGAATCAAATCATTATGAATGAGGGGGAGAGCAGGGTGGGGACCTAAGACCCACAGGTGGGGCAGTCATGGGAAGGAGATAGACCAGTCAAGGGGCAGCTGGGCATTGATGATGCATACAAGTTTCCTCTAATTCCTGAAGCCTTCCTCCCCCAACCATCATGGCCCCAACTCTACCTTGCAAATCCAGATGGACTGGAGAGTGTGCACTGGTGGAGAGGAGAGCTGGAGATATGGGGAGGCCAGGATGGGTGAGCCCTTTCAGGCCAGTGGTTGGATTGGAGCTGCTGGAAGGGTGGAGAGAAGGTGGGGTAGAGAGATGGAACCAACTGCAAGGATATACACAGAAACTCCTATTTGAGGGGTGAGCATCAGGGGAGTGGATTGGGGGAGAGGTCGGGTAGTGTAAGATATGACAGAACAATAATACTTTATAAAGTGTTGAGGATTGGTGGGAAGGAGAGAGCAGGGGAAGAAGGGAAGGGATGGAAGAGCTGATGCTGGGGCTCAAGGGAGAAGGTGGATGATTGAAGAGCTATAATAGCAGAGACATGTGAAGGTGCCTGGCATAGTGTGTTTATTTATGTACTGTAAAAAACGATGTACGAGCCCCCAATAAAATGATTTAATAAAAAATCTCTATATATTACAATGTGAAAATTTATATGGTATCAATATCTCACACTATTATTGACAATGGAAGGGAAAAATCTGTTCAATTTGGCAAAGTTATATTTCATGCTCTCTGCTGGTGAGTACTTGAGTGTACCTGTTTTAAAGAACATATCAGAAAAAAAACTATCCAAACAGACACTATCTTTGATATACTGTGAAGAAATACACACGGGGGTAGGTAATTTTAAAGGAATACAGAATTTTGAAACTAAATAATTGGTGTTTGTGCAGTTTTTTTTAAAGAGATGGGGGATAGGGTTGACATGAATGGGGGAATGTAAATAAAGTCACACAAGAAATGTCATCAATAATGATATCTGCAAAATAAAAGAGGGCTGAGCTTTGCCCTGCTGTGGAAACAAAGCTCACAAAATCAGCTAGGATCAGAATATATGTGCACTCAACTGAGTTTATGATAAGGTTGTTGAAGAAATTTGGACTTGATTTTTATTTTCACCCCCATGATAGTTAAACATAAAGCCACATAATCATTCTTGTGTTGGAGTAAGACAAGAGTATACCTAAGATGACAAGAAAGAAAGCTAGACAAATTCATGTTTAACAGTTAAAAGACCACTGGTATAGACATGTGAGGGTGCTTGACACAGTATGTTTGTTTATGTATTGTGAAAAACGATGTATGAGCCTCCAATAAATGATTAAAAAAAAGCCACAGGTATAATCCAAGAAAGACGAATTATCTCTTAAGCATGACCAGAGAAGTTATGGTGGGGAGGACTTGGCGGTGTCTGAAATATGTACAACTTTGTGCAACCTAACATTTTTAATGCTAGGAAAAACTAATACTTATTGCATTTACAGTGATTCTATATTAAATACTTTATAATTATTACCTCATTTTCTCCACTAAATAAGTTTTAATCAGATCCATTTCACAGCTGAAGGTAAGGCCACAAATATTTTGACTAACATTAGGAAATTCATATTAGCTAATCCACTACAGGAATTATATTTTGCTTTGATCTGCACAACTCACTGATAAAGAATAAAATATTGTAAAGAATGATATTGTGTCAAGAATTCTTCTAAATAAAATTATGAGGAATCACTGAGACCATGCTTACTGAGACCATGTGAGTGAACAAGATAAGCTTAGAAAAATTTGACCTTCTGAAAGGAACACAAATGACAGGGTACAATTTGAAAGACCATCATGAGCTACAGTAAAATGTTTATTAGTTATTGGCATAGATAAGTAACTGACACTATAATATTTATGACCTTTTTAGGGAGTAGAAATAATGTATGCAGAGAGAGCCAATAGAAAATTTAGAAATCATCAATAATTAAGAGTCAAACATCAGATAACAAGAATTTTTTAAAGAAGTAAAATGTAATGCTCTTCTATAGAAGTAGCCATTGGGCTGAGCTCCAGTGGCGTAGTGGTTGTGCGCGGGACTGTGGCCCACTGGGATGGAGGTTCAATTCCAGCAGTGGGTCTGGGCCTCCTACTCTCACCACCGGAGAGCAGTGATGCCCCCAAAACAAACAAACAAACAAAAAGAAGTAGCCATTACACTTAATATTAATTAATTTAAGGATAATTCTCATTGCAAACCTTTAGTATGAGGACCCAGGGCAAAGGGAAATAATTAAGTAACTAACTGCTTTTGGTTCCTAAAGATGGAGCCAGAGCCTCCCAGGTTTCTGAGTCAGAGCTTTGCCAATGCAGTTGCAGAGTGCGGGGCTGCTCTTCCTAAGTACCAAGGGCATGAGATGTATGGGCTGTCATGGCTCGGGCAGAAGAATAGGGCCGCCTTCTCCCAAAGATAGAGGCCAGCACTTGGTTGGTTGGCTTAAGAGAAGGAGGTCACCTACAGCCCAGATAAGAGAGACGGGGTCTCCATGGCCCTGGAAGGCAGAGCCGGAGCCTAAGCCAGTGGTTCTCATCTAGAGTCTGGAGGGCAGGTTTGGGGATGCTTTAGGGGAGAGGATTCTTCTCAAGCTTTGTGAGGTAATGTGAACTGTTCTTGGTTTTAATTGACTTGCTGCTCTTATTCATTCTTTCTATCCAATTCTTCACCTTTGGAATGGCAATGTCTACCTTCCTCTCCCCCCATTGCACTTTGGAAGCAGATCATTTATCTTCTAGATTCACATATGAGAAATTTTGCCCCGGCATGAAATTTGTTCTTCATATTTTTTTTTGGCATCGCTGCTCTCTGGTGGTCGTGGGAGCTACCCAGCACTGCTCCTGAGAGAGCCGCTGCTGGATTTGAACCGGCAAGCCCGTGGGCCGGAGTCCCGCAATGAACCCCTTACACCACGAGGCTCAGCCAGAAATTTGTTCTTGGAATTGATTTAAGACTGCTGCAGTGACAGAATGAAGGAAGGTGATGTGCATATGGTAACCTACAAACTGGGGGTACTCAAATATGGAATGCTATAGCTTTAATTGTATCCTCCATGTATATCAACACTCTTAATCATGTCCCAGTCCTGACCTAATTTAGGTAGAAATTCAGTTGGGTGAAAAGCTACATAATTTTTAATTAAAAAAAAAAATAGCAGGAGAGAACAAACAAAACAGAAAGAGCAGAAAACTCCTACCACCACAAAAGAAGTATCGATATTTGAAAATATCCTTTGGACCCAGGATTTATGAACTGGGAAACTCGAAGACACAGGGGAAGCCTGATGTCGGGCACGTGTAGGCCTCCAAAGAATAGTGGCACTATCTACAGATGCTGAAAGAAGACAAGGGCCTGCTCCCATGGCCAACGGAGAGGGAAGACTTCTACATCTGGCACTCTGAATCCAGACTGGTAGGCTATGCAACTATAGAGGAATACACTCTTGCCTGTTGAAATCATTCACATAGGATTTCTGGTCATATTTCTTGAGTACTCACAAACTCTAGTCAGATCATTCTTCTCCAGTCTTATCACAAAGGGTTTCAATTAATGCAGTTCTCACTTAATTGATCTCCAGATTTCCATGTTCAGCCTCTATCACAATAACCAGATCAGTCCTTCTAATCATAATCACTTCCTCCTCTTTGCAAAATTTCCTAATTGTTTTCCATTCATTCAAAATAAACAAAAGCTACGTGATCTGCCTCTGCTTCTATGATCCACGTATTCTACCCCTTTCTACCTTGTCTACTATGCTCTTTCCTCCATAACATGAGGAGCTCACTACTGCCCAGAGCTTTCACAACTGTTTTTACTTGGTGAGTAAATCATTTCCTCTAACAACTTTGTGCATAATTTTCCTATTCCCTCCAGCTCTCTCCTGACCTCTCTTATCTCATTGCAGTACTTTATTCCTCTCTCTCTCATAACAGTAATTCTCTGATATCCCTTCTACATCCCTGAATGATGTAGTCTTAATCATGTCCAGCAGAATTGTACATGTGGTGTGACAGTTTCAAGCGTTATTTTTCTATTTGGACTCTTTGGCGTTCTCACCCCTTCACCCCACCACATCTCCTCTGTGCCATCATTCCCCCCAAACCCTCATTCCACTTGCTGACTTTGTAAGTTCATCAGTCCTGATTTTTATACACACAAAAAAAAAAGAAAGAAAGAAAAAATATATTGCGCAAAGCCCCCTGTGATGTACCACTTCTGGGACACCTACTAATATGTACAATCAAAGACCAAAGAAATCAATACAAGGCCCAAACCTTAAGATTTTGGAGACCAGATTAGTCCCAGCAAGTATCATAAAGGAATCTGCTGACAAGTTTTCACTGTCCAAACCAGAAAGAACTTTTGTTGTTGTTGTTATTTGTTTGCATCATTTCTATAATGCACAATTGAATGTTGGCTCTTATTAAACTACTGTTGAAAATATAGATGGCAATTATTGTGCAAACAGAAAGTTTTTCAGTCCAGAATAAAAGTTTCTGTTGCTAATAGTTTGGGGAATAATAAAGCTGTAGGATTAGTATCATAATGACAATTAAGTTAATATAGAGGAAATTGAGGTCCACAGATGTTTTATACCTTTGTGAAGCTGAAAGAACAGATGTATGACTTGCACTCCAGACTAAGACAATAGTCCAAAATATTAATTCTAGATTCTTTTGACCTTCTGTCATTGAATGCTGCATTTATTTAAAGTAGTGCTATGCTAAAGTAATGTCAACTTCATTTCTAATGTCATGGAAGATCTGCTCAATGATCAAAAAAAAAAAAGTAATAAAAAAATTAAAAACCCAGCTCCCATCAAGTCAATTCTGACTCTCTGCAAGCCAGTGTTACAGAGTAGAATTTCTTGCAGGCTTGTCAATGCTGTAGGTCTTTACAAGAGGGAAAAAACTCATCTTTAACCCTCCAGTGATGGTTAGAATCAAATTGCTAATGTTGCACTTCTCAGCCAGAATATAACCCTCTATGCATCTATAGCTGCCAATCATGGCCTTGTTATAAAAAATTCAGATATCTCTTTAATTTCATATGACTTAAGTCCTGGAATCTGCTCTAAATTCTATGAGATTTCTAAAATGTCACTTTAGATAATTTCTGAGTAAATTTTAAAATATATATTTTAAATTTTAATAATTTTATGTGTGTATGCATAGAGTAATAAAATATTTCCATTAAATTGTGAGTCCACTGGGTTTGTTAGAACAAATTCCTGGCATATAACAGGTACTACATACTTGTCTATGGTGCAAAATGTACGTGCAAAAAAACAAATGATTGAATGTTAATAATAAAATGCTTCATATTTGAGTTAGTTTTGAACACAATAAATCTCATCATTTTTGAATAAATAATTTTACCTTCACTTATTTATATTTGAGCTTTATTTCATAAGATATAAGCTATAAGATGCAAGATATAAGATATAAATGATGAGCCTTCTTTGAATAATAAGTCATTAATCTATAAAATGGGGAACAATTGTTAAGTATTTTTGATACTAATATTACTAACAATATTTTATGTATACTTGCCCAAATATTAACCTCTGCATAAATGACATTTTTTGCTTTTAATGACTATAAATAGCTACTAATATGCATCTATTATTTTTAAATTTTATTTCATTTTATTTTGATTTATTAGCAATTAAAAGGAAGCAATAGAATACCAAAGCTTAGTATGTGAAATAAATGAATGCAAGATGCATGTCATGGAGTTCCCAAAGAGTATATGAAACCCAGATGATGATGACGATGATGCTTGAATGCTGATAATGATCATTTAAAAATTTCTCTCTCTCTCATTATAAGAAAAACCTCAAAAATAAGCATAATAAGAAAATGGTATATTTTCTCTGCACACAAATAGCAAGATAATTGCAGAAGTGAAAAATAATTATTCAGGCATATCACAACCTTTCATAATTTGCATCCCCGGATCTATATTTCCTGAACCAGACTTGACCTTGCCACTCTAGGCTTCAGGAAAATACTCTCTTCTCCTTCATATCTGCATAATCATGAGCAAATCTTGTTTCCATATATTTTATGATAAACTAAATGCAAAATACAAAAAATACAGCCTCCATACACAAACATGAAGTCTCCAATTTTCATAATCCTTCCCTTTATTTCATTTTGCCATTTTGATTAAGGAGTAATATTTAAACAAAATACTCACCAGTACACACTTTTCTGTAGTATGGACCAGGATCAAATTGGAAATCTCTGTAGTAAGGATGATGGCTATATTAAGTTTATGAAGATACTTCATCACCAAGTCTTCTGGCACACATGCTCCATAAAATTTATAATAAGAAAAAAACCTATCAATAAAAACATAATCATGCTACTTTATATGTTGCACACAGATTTGTCTGACACAGAAAGCTGAATCTCAATAGAGAAGGCAGCCATTCCATTCCCTACAGAAACTATTATTTGGTTCTTAGTCTGAGCCAATAAATTGAAGCAAGACAGAATGAGAAAAATATTTCAGCAGAGTTAGACACTATTCATTACAGAATGTAGAAGCAGAGGGATAGAAAACAATTATCAGTACCTTATCTATTACATGCCATATTTTATAAATATATTCTGCTCTTCCTAGTTATTTACCTTATGTTGTCTATTATGCTCAGGACGTCAGTGACTGGTGTAAACTACTAAGCATTTCAGCTAATTGAAAGTTTTGAGTGTTGAGTCCACACAAAAGTGCTGTGAAAGAGAGATTTGGCTTTGAATATTTCTAAAAACCGACACTTGAAAATGTGATGGAACACAATTCTACTATAGCACACAAGAAACTGTATAGAGTGAGAATCACTGCAAGAGCAACTGCTTGACTGTGATCCTTTAGCACGGACAACTTATATGAAATTTATTATGAGATGAGAAAACAGATGATTTAAACTTGTGTTCTCTTATGCATGTATTTTTGGAGACTAGTGTAAAAACATATTTTCTTTATACTTTGTATCAGTTTTACATTTTTATAATAGTTTTTAAATCTCTATAATTGGCATCCTCTCTATTCTCTTTGCTTCTCCTCCAACTTCTGCCTTTCATGTAATGTCTGTGCTGAAAATTTCAAACTAGCTACCTCCAGGACACAAATGGCTTGCAGGAATATTTCATTTTATCTATAGAAAAGTGTTCAGAAAATAATTTCCGTTCATAGTAAATTCTGAATAAATAGATGAAATTACAGTTCAAAATCTTTTCTTCTACCTCTGTGGATCTAGTAAATCAGGATCTACATTCCAGAAAGTTATCAACCGGCCAGAGCTGAGTAACAATTGCTCCATATTGATAAAGAATGAATGTTATGTATAGTTGCCACAGTCCATCAGCCTCCCTCAGTTATGTATTTCACCAAATTAACCAATGTAAGTAATCAACTTTAAGACTCCTTTTTCTGAATTTTCACTTAGCCTATCTAGTGCGCTTTATGATTTGTATGCTATTTGTCATTGTTGCTCACTATTCATTACTCACTTCATTCATAAGCATCCACTCACTCAGATAGCAATATCACGTTCATGCTGTGTGCCATCTAGTTCCAAATATAAATTTTGGCCTTACAAACAAAATGCCCTATGGTTCTACCCTGTTAGAATTCAAACTTATGGTTGAAGACACAAATATATAGTCAGCTACACTTTTTTTCTTTTGATTTTTCATTAAGAAAACTATTAGACGTAAGTCTTCATAAGGACCAATTTTTCCCCTTTTGGAATTAATTAACTGCACAATCAATTAATCTACTTTGTCTCTTGCAGAACTGAAGATCCCAGTTTCTACAGATGGAAGAAGGACTCAAGGGCTTGTCATAAAGGAATCATCAAGCCCAGAACAAAATCTCTCTGGGAAAACAGAACTGATTGAGTATTGGCATCCTAGCAAATTTCTGGAGTATTAAAAACAATCAATTGGTTGAGCACAAAGCAGTACCAACTAGGTGGCAGGGAGAGGTCAGAACACTGGGCGTTTATGTGGAAATTTGAATAAGAGGACCAAGATTTGGGAGTCTTGGGAGAGAGTTTCTGTTAATAGTTACATAAAGATAGATTTAATTATTTATTTTAATAAACATCAATAACACAGACTTGGACTTCAATGTATTTAAGTAAACTCAATTTCATTTCAATAAATTGACAAATCCTCCAGTCTTCTACCCAAATATGGTTTAACTGTGTTTAAAATACTATAGCGATTTAAAGGAAAAAGGATCTCCACACCAGTGATGACACTGTAGAAGTATTTTCAAAAATAATTACAGTTTGAGAAGTAGGCTAAGAAAAAAGAATAACTCTAAAAAGTAGTTTGGTGGAATATCTAACACTAAGAATTGACCCACTGCCTTCAAGTTGATTGCAACGCACAGGGACCCTACTGGGTTTCCTTGGTGTCTTTTTGGTGGCAGAGTAGCCCATCATTTTACCCAAAGACAAGATTTAAACAGTCACCTTGGAGGTCAAAATAATTTGTGTGATAACTGTGCAAATTTAGCAAGAGAATAAAGTAATGAGTGAAGGAACATGAAAATATGCTGAATGAATTGTGTCTCCACAACTATGTCATGTCCATTCTAACATCAGCGCGTATGGTTACAATCTCATTTGGCAATGGTGCCTTTGCCAGAATTAGTGTAAGTATGTTTTTGCTTCAACCTCTTTTGAGATACAGGCAAGATTAAACAAATAAGTGAGAGGAGCCCAAAGAGTGAAAGAAAATGTCAAGACACAAAAGATCACCCAGGAGTTCACAATGAGAGAATTTCCCTAGATGCAGCATACAGAATTTGGAACGTAAGCCTCCTAACATGTGAGAAGACAAAATGTGTTTGTTGCAGCCACTAACTGGTCATATTTTTGTTATAGCAGCTAAGACAACTAGGATAAGCAGTGGAACCTGAATATAGGTACCCCGTGATGGTTGAAGCTATCAAGCCAAGACTCGGTTTTCATCTATTAACAATTGCAGGCATAACCCTGACACCAATCGTTGCAGATGATCTAGGGGTTTATAAAATTTTACTAGCCTCTGATGCAATTTTCTAAGATCTAGGGACTATTTCCTTTATTATTGAATCAACTTTCCTGGACTTAGGTTAGAAAGCATCAACTCCAGCGTTAGGAGACAACTAATCTCTTCAAATATCAGTTTTGGACCTTATCTTTCAGTGTGAAAAATCTCCTGGGGACCTACTAGTACCACACGAACTTGGGATACATGTGGTACTCCAACACAGACCACTGTGGCTCGTTATCATGGAGTTTATTTCAAATCATTTTGACTTCATCTAAACAGAGGAGAACTGTTCCATAAGGGTCTGACCTTTTTGAAGCCGATATTTAGTCCTACATCTTAAATAGTTTCTGGATGGATACAAACATCCAACCTTTAGGTTAATGGTTGAGCATTTTACCATTTGTGCAACCCAGAGACTTTAAATCAGGAATGCTCAATGCATTGACTGTGATCTACTAGTCTATCAGAAATATAGTGTGGGTAGATCACACATGAAAAAATAGGCATAAGTCCATCATTAATCCCTCAATTGATATATAGCACAGTCAATCAGATGTCATCTTAGGTGTCAAACTCAAGTACAAACAGCGCTGGGTAGCTCCTACAACCACCAGAGGGCAATGATGCCCCCTCCCAAAAAATGGATCTAGGTATAGATGATCCTAGAAAAGGATCTGTGTGAAAAGAAATGGAAGCTGAGCATGGTAAAATAAACACACTCACACATGTGTACTTAAAATATACTTATCTGTATTGGAATTAATTATATACCCATTGGAAATAAGATAAAAAGAATTATTGACCTTAATTAAGTGAACATATTCGGATAGTTACATGATGCATAAGCCCATTCAATGTAGCGCACTCTAATTATTTCAAAAAACTATTTCCTAAAAGGGAATTGAAATTTAATCCTTTATGCTTTGTTTCACAATGGACAAGCCTTGTAACAAGGCATTTATCCACCACTTCAACTTAGTAGTCAGATATTATATTATCTATTTATTTATTTATTATCTATTTTGGGGGGCATCACTGTCCTGGTGGGAATGGGTGGCCTAGCCTTGCTCCTGGAATGCTGCTGCTGGATTTGAATCGCCAATCCTGTGGGCCGCAGTCCCACACTCAACCACTATGCCACTGGGGCTCAGTCCCCAGAAATAATTTTATTTAATGGAACTGAAGAGAAACATATTTGGAGTAGTACTTTTGCGTAAATATTTGTCCTGGATATTTAAAAACATGATCTATAAATAGTGTATTTTCCTTGCTTTCAATATCGTTAGATTCCATAATCCAGGCAACCTGAAGACAATGTAGCTGCAAAATCACATTGGATCACAAAATAGGGCTAATTTCTCTGAGCCCCGGTGGCATAGTGGTTGTGCACGGGACTGTGGCCCACTGGGATGGAGGTTCAATTCCGGTTCCCAGGAGCAAAGGCTGGGCCTCCTACTCCCACCACCAGGGCAGTGATGCCCCCCCCAAAAAAATAGGGCTAATTTCATCACTGCACCCCTTCCAAATTATATTTTTACATAATTTACAAAGTAATGAGAATCATGATAGCCAAATTGATACTTACAGCCTGTGTTATTCTCACAGCACAACTTGACTTACACAATTAATATACAAAGTATTTGAATTAAAGATTTGGTATGACTTTGATAAATGCTAAGTATCAGATAGTCTGTAAGTGAGGACTGGATGTGTTAAACTTGGAAATGGTCAAATTACTGTGGAGATACGTGGAGTTCCAATCCAGTGGAAAAAAATATCTAGTCTTGTTTCTGAGGGATATCTTGCTATCAGCAATATGGCTGTCAGCATATTATTATACAAGGAGAGATGTCTAGCACATTGGGGAAGGGTTGCAGAAGTTAGATGAGTTTTCAGGTCTTAGTAAAAAATATTCACTAGTTGGACCTACCTTTTCTTTGAAGAGTATAAATATATTCAATTTCTAAAGAAACTAGAAGGCAATGCACCACCTAGTTCTTCATTGATTTATTCAATTCCTGAAGGTTAAATGATGTAAATGTTCTTCCTGATAAATTTAAATGAACTAAATTTAACACAGCTGTCTAAGTAGGTGTTGTAAAGTAAGAGATATGCTCTGTGGAGCCCTAAAATAGATGTAACATTCTGTATCAAATTATCTAATCCTGAAAAGGTGGCTAAAACTTGCATTTCAAATTAAACTAAAGGATTATTTTAGGACTTCTGTTTCTTTTAAAACTGAGAAAGGAAATAGCATTTAATTATAATTTCATTTGCATTGAACTAATTTATTGGGGTTTCTTTAAAATTAAAAATAGAAAAATAGATAATGTTAACCAAAATGAGATCCTGGTATGGTTTTCTTTGGATATTATCTGCAAGATAGGAAGATACTGAGTTGAAGCATTTAAAAAGGGAAAAAGGCAATGATTTGGTATCAAGATAAGTGGGGGTGGAGTGGGGGAAACTTGAAGGTGGAAAATATATGGAATGGGTCTTCTGTGGAGGAATATTATGGAATAGGGCTTAAATAACTCAGATAATCCCTTCATCAGAAAGAACCCCCTAAAAAAACTTGAATTCTAGAAACTCTTCCCCATATTCTGCACAATGAGAACAAGTACTTGTATATTTGCTGAGATTTAGAAATTTGACACATGATAATGTTTTCTTACCTAAAGCAGAATGATCCAAAAAGACATCAAGACTGAAATATTAGAAAACTCACAAGCAGTATTTATTGTTCTGGCTTGCTCTGATGGCAAGACAAGTTTAGTAAAGCCATCTACCTGTTTATAGTAATAGAAATTCACACGATTTCACCAAACTTACAAATAAGCCAAGAAATCAAGTTAAAAGTGGCACCACCAAGCTTCTCATTTACCATGAGGAAAATCTAGAACTCATCTTCTGATCTTTCCTTTCTTTTAATGCCAATAACTCATTTGGCACAAAAGTTGTTGAATTTCCAACCACACTGCCACTTCTCTCTTTGGAGCATCAACATTTATTGTGCACTTTAGTGCATCAGTTTCCTTAATGGTTATGCTCCCTTCCATCTGGCCCCACTTCTGAGTCTCCAAATCAAATCCTTGCCTCATGGTCCCCTGCCACCTATTAGCACCCTTAGTTTATATTTGAAAATTAACCTACATTAAATGATTTGCAGTTTTCTATAAGTAAAATATGTTTCTTCAAGGTTTGGCTTTTGACTCGTTATATACATACATTATATATAATATTATATGTACATATAATTTTGTAGGGAACTCTTAAATCTCTTGTTACAGTTCATACATAGATTGCATCAGGAATGTTTGTACATACATGGCCTTCGTTCATTTGCAAATATTCACTTTCTACTGAGTCGATGATATCAGCTCCTCGATTTTCTCCCTCCCCCATACCCCCTTGGTAGATCATAAATTATTATTATTTTCATATCTTACACCAACCGCTGATACCCTTCTCCAGTATTTTCTGTTGTTTTTTAAGTCATGTTACATTTCGATGCCTAGAATAATTTCACTTTATCCTCCTCTTTAGATTTAATGTAGATAACACATTTAATATTCACCTTAGACATTATCTCAAGAATTTTTTTCTGAAACTTTTCTTCTCCTATATATACATTTCTATCTTAAATTAAAATTAAGGAAGTCAATGCTCATTAACAGTGGGTAAGGTGCTTTTTGTCATCTTCTCTATTGAGCCCTCTTTGAGAAGACATGCTTGGATCAGGCTCAGAGCACCGCGGTGCACTGGTTACTCATCGGGCTGCCTACACCAAAGTTGGCAGTTATAAACCATTGGCCACTTCATGGGACAAAGATGAAATTTCCCACTTTCATACAAAGTTACACTGTCAGAAATACAATCTTCCCCTGTCACACAGGGTTGGCAAGAGTCAGAAGGGACTTGTTGGCAGTGAATTTGGTTTTTTATTTTAGATTTGAACCAGACTCAGAGTCTCTCTGTTATGTTATAGCTCTCCATATAGCATGACAGTGCTCATTGCATACATTTCAGTATATCAGCTATGGGTCAATCTTGTTAGGAGTAGGAGCTGGCCTTATTCATATTGTATTTCTAAGCAGGCAAACAAAGCAGATTGTCTGAAGCATAGCATTTGTGAATGCACAAAATAAGAAGAAAGCAACATCAGATGGAGCATGCTATGCCAAACTAAGGAGATTAAATTAATGTAAGCACAACCTAAATGGAAAGCTTCTAATTAAAGCATGGCATGATCATATCTAACAATATAGAAAGATTGCCATAACACATCTTTTAATTCAAATGTTTAGAAATGTTTTCACAGCAGCAAACCTGGACAAAAAACACAGGTTAGGAGGTTTTGCTCTAATCCAGACAGGGAATTTTAAATGCCTGAAGGCACACAGTGGTCGCAGAATTTTGAAACCTCTTGGTGACTGATTATATGTTAGAGACGAAAGAGATAGAAATGTTGTAAATGACTTCCAGGATTTTGGCTTCGGGGACTGTGTGAGAATGGGTTTCATTTTAGAAAATATTTTTTTACTCTTCCTAACAAAATTGTATTTTCTTCCTTTCATTATAAAAAATGAGTCAAGCTGACTGAGAAGAAGTAACATTTTAAATCAGGAACCCCAACCTCAAACCTTGTTTTACACTACAAAATAGACACAGACAGTTTAAAGAGTGCTAGATTTATTTTTACATTAATTAATCCACTCATTTATTAATACAATTTCAATCAACATTTTTGAATTTTATTATAAGCCAATTAATATCTGAAACAGTGGACATTAGCAACTTTATGGCATTTGCACAGTGCTTTGAGAAACATTCAATTAATATTATAAATGTTATGAATAAAACATGTGCAGTGCTTATTGAAGGGTACAAGATGTACTATGAAGAAAAATAAAACCTAGTGGGTGGACAGAAAATGGGAGGAAAGTTGAAGGAAGTGGATCTTATTGCACCCAGAGGATCAAAGAAGTTATTTCTGATAAGGGGAAGGTCTTGTGAAAACTGGAAAAAAGGGGGAGAGCAGGCTATCCTTATTAACATGTTATGTGGGAGTGTGCTTATAGAAAAGATAACATAAACTTTGGATTAATAGGCTGTAGAAAATGGATTAGCAATGGGTTGTAGAAAATGAGATTAGAGAGGTCTGAATGGGTAAATGACAAATTACACAAAGTCGTGTGAATGCCTAAAAGAACTTTGACTTTTATGCTGCTGTTTTATTTATGATAAAGAGACCAACACACAAACCCATGGACATCAAGTTGATTCTAACACTAGAACAAGTAGAATTGATCCATCAGATTTCTAATAGCTTACATCTTTGCAGAAGCAGACAGCTTCATCATTCTCCTACTTTTGATGAGCAGAACTTTTTAATTATATATATATATATAATCTTTTCATACTTAACAATTTTGTCTTGTTTAAGAAATCATTACCTATCCTAAGTAGTATAAAGCAATTCTCTTCTTTTTTTGGTTAAAATATTGATATCTAATTTTTACCTTTCAAAACAATCTATGTAGAATTGATTTTTCTCACAGGCATGAAAAGTCGAGATTCTTATTTATTTGTACTCTGTATTATTTCTGTATATTAAACATACCTTTTCTTACATTTTAATGTACCTTTCCCATATATCAGTCAACAGCTTAGATGTGTTTTTACCCCAAATGCTTTATTTGGCTCCATTTTCTGTGTATATAATACTGTACCTTGTGAAGAAAGAATATATATATTTGCTTATGGATTTGAATTGAAATGATTTCTGAATAGAAAGATCAAATTTATTTGGAGACTTTTAGATTTGATATGCTTACTATAGATGAAAGTATTGATGTTAAGCACAAGGATGCGTAGGAGTTGGAGCTATGTAAGTTTTGTAGGCTAGAATCAGAAGCAAAGGGGCCATTAACATACATATATCTAGGAACTTATTGTAGTGATAAAGGAGTTAGAAAGTAATCATTCTAAATAGCGCTGTCTAGAGCAGTCCCATATGTAAAGGTTAAGGACAAGAGAAGGGACCAACTAAAGAAATTGAGAAGTCAGTAAAACAGCGCTGCAAGATATTTTACTCATTTTAACAAGCTTTAAAGTCTGTGAACTGCTCTGGTGTTCAAGCAGATGGGAAAGCAAAGAAAGAATTGCAGAAGAATTATAAGCATTATGCACTGTTTATGAAAAATCTTTTCATCGGGGCCTCATAAAGCTCTTGCGAACTGTGGTAGTTACCTAATCTCCTGTACACATGAGCAAAGGGGTGGAGTCTAGCCTGTCCATCAGGTCATAACCCAAGGTGCCTCTGTGTGCCTGGTCTTCTCCTGAGCATTCTGGGAATGGCCTGTCTTCCTCCCTGGAGGCAGGACACACACTCTCTCTGCTTCACGTTCTGTACTCAAGTCACGTGAAGCTATGCTGATGGCAGCCAGAGCCCAGGAGCAGGAGCTGCCACGTGGAGAGCCGTGCCAGCACAGAAATACTTTTCCAAGACTGTTCCCTCACTGCCTGTGATCTTTTAGCTTTTGTCATCACTACACATGCCACCTGAGTCTGTAGAAGATTTTATGGGCTGCAATCAAACATATGGACTGAAGAACTTGGATCACACAGTATGAATTCTTTCAGCTTGTGCAGCAAAGAAACAAGGTATAGAACACTCTAGAAACTCAATAGTATCTGCTCCTGTCTATTTCTGCCATCTCCCACCCTCTCTTGAATAATGATAGGAACACTTAAATAATTATATATTGTTATTGTTTTCTTATCTTGCACTGTCTACTATCTACCTTCACTTATATTTCTTCTCTCCCCACCCTTCCTCTACCCCCATGGTATTGTTACTCCCATTACTGTTCCTGAGGGATTTTTATGTCCTAGATTCCATGTGCACGAGCTCTTATCTGTACCAATGAACATACTCCAGTCTAGATGAATTTGTGAGGTAGAACTGGGGTCATTATAGTGTGTGGAGGAGAAAGGGGGCTTGGGAGGAAACATGAAAGAACTAGAGGAATGTTGTATGTTTTTTTGGGTGCTATACTGAACCCTGGCTGATGCATCCCTTCTTTATGATCTTTATGGGAGAGAATATGCAATTTTCTTCAGATGGGTCATTTGCATCAATATGACTATTTGCATATTCTGATACCTGGGGCCTGATTACATTGACATCTCTTGATCACAAAGACTGGTAACTTTTTTTCATGTGAATTTTGTTGCTTCCCTGCTAGATGGCTTCTTGTTTAACTTCAAGGCTTTAAGACCCCCAGATGCTATTTCTTCTAACAACAGGACACCACAGGTCCTTTCACCACATTTGTTTATGCACTCATTTTGTCTTTACAAAATCAGGTATCACAGAATGTGAGATTATTCAAACAAAATGTTCTTGCATTGAGGGAAGACTTGGGTAGAGTCCCAATGTCTGTCTGTAAACTTATTATTTAACATGTAAATATATGTAAGTAGATGAATATCCATAGCATTATATATTAATATGCTTGCATATATGCCAGCCTATAATTATACCTCCATGAATGTCTTTTGGCTCCTAGTTATTTCCTCTATCTAAGCAGTTCTTAATCTGTGGATTGGGACCCCTTTGGGGTTAGAACTATGCTTTTACAAGTATAAGTAGCAAAATTACAGTTATGAAGTATCAATGAAAATAATTTTATATTTGGGTGGTCACCACAACATGAGGAATTATATTAAAGGACCACAGCATATGGAAGGTTGAAAACCACTGCTTTATGTCCTTTCACTTTCCTCCTGTCCCATCACTGTGCTCAATCTTCATTCAGCTATAGTAATTCCTCTCAGCTACATTGCCCTGAACAAGGCCACAATGCATTCCATGACCTCCTTACCATCGAATTTAGATCCCTGTTTTTCCCTTGTCTTCCTATTCATTCTTCCTTTTCTAGAATAATACAGAATATTCATAAAGAAATTTTATAATAGCAGCAACAAAATATGGAATTAGATACTTGTAAATATGTTTCATATGAAACCAGTCAAGGAGGGGTGTTGAAAAGCAAACACTATAATAAAAAAACACGAAGCCTAAATTTTGTAAGACCACTCAGAGGACCCTTAGACAGTGTTCATGGAACGAATTTGAGAATCTTCTATAGAATATTTTATGTGTATGTGTGCAGTTTGTCATTAAACTTATGATAAATAACTCAGAAATTTAACACTAAGGGACACCTGAACAAAGCCACAGTGTTTTCAATCACCCCATATGGATGTGAAAGTTAGACATTGAATCAGGGAGGAAGATCTGGCCATGTTATCAGGAGTCACCTGTCCCAGGTAGAGGACACTATGCTTGGTCAAGTGGAGGGGCAGTGACAAAGGGGACGGATCTCTCCAGGAGGGAGTGACCCAGCGACTGCAGCAGTGGGCTCCATAAGCACCATTGTGAGGGTGGAACAGAACCAGGGGATGACTTGCTCTGCTGTGCACAGGCTCGCGCTCCGTCAGAGCCAGCCTGATGGCACCGCACAGCAACAGCAATAGCAAATGTACATGTAAAGAGTATCTAGAGAGTTGCTTTTAAGTAGATGCCAACCCACGGTGCCATCATGGTGTCACAGCAGAACCGTGTTCCACAGGATTTTCAAAACCTGATTGTTCAAGGTAGATCACCAGCCTTTTTCTTTTTTTTTTTTTTTAGTGATCCTTGGTTAAACCTGAACCTTTCACATTTTATTTAGCAGTCAAACACGCTAATCAGTTCCACCAATGATTTCAACCCAAACCACTGCAATAGAATGATGTTGTCTCTTAATGAGACCTAAAGAGCATTTCTGAGAACATAAATGTTTATGGGTCCAGATAGCTTTGCCGTTCTCTAATAAAATGTTTAGTAGAGTCAAACCTCTAGCCTCAGACTTGTCCATAATCCAATATACACCAGCCCCTCAGTTCCTTAAGTATGCACACTTATTGTTGCTGTTGTTGTGTACCCTGGGTATGGTTGCGATACCTAGGGATCATATTTGCAATGGAAGGAAAAAATGCACAATTTTGTGACATCCTGACATGTGTTGTTAAATTTGAGGCAATTGTTTATGCCAGTGTGCCAATTTTTTCTTATATACAGTATTCCTCATTTTGATGTCCTTCTATTTTACTGAGCATGATATTCTTTGCAGCGACTTGTCTTACCTAATAGTATGTCCAAAGTACATGAGACGGTCTCTCGATCCTTACTTCTAGAAGAGTTCTGGGTCTATTTCTTCCAAGGTGCATTTGTTTTCTCTTCTTGCACTCTACGATGACTTCCATATTCTTTGAAAAAATCATAATTCAAATACATAACGTTTTCCTACTGTCTTCTTTGTTAATTATCCCATTTTCACATGCATCTGGTGTGATTGAAAATCCACTAGCTTAAAAAAAAGAAAATACCATGGCTTTGGACAGGGCATCTTAATCTCCATGGTGTGAAAGTGACACCTTTGTTCTTCACCATGATAAACAAGTGTTATGTGGCAGGTTTTACATCACACAATAGGGAGATGAGAATGTCCAACATTTTATAAATGTCACTGAATTATTGTGAATGTATAGTCACCAAGAATGCCTCAAACTCATTGTCCAGAGAGGGATATCACTTTTTCAAGAGACAGAGGACTTTTGACATAAGTCACTGGGAATTTATTGTTTATAAACTCACCCTACTGCTTATCATCATTACTGTTTGAATGAAACAGATATGCATGATAATAGGCAGATTACCACTTTGCTGCCCTAATAATTGGCTATTAACTTGGAAAAGACAAAGTGAATGTTCTTAGAATTTTACTTGTCTATCAAAAGTAAATCAAACTCCATGCTATATGCCTGGGGTAACTACACGGATTACTACTGCCCTCAAAATTGTTCAATATGCAAGGGGGGTAATTTCTGTTACATGACAATTTAAAACACTCATTTGATCTCTTAAGGAGGCACATGTATGTCTGAACAATTCAGGTAATTATCTAATCGTTGACATCAATTGCTGTAACTTTTCCAAATATTATTTGATATTGCTTTCTTATTAAGTCAACTTAGTGCATCATATTAGAAAGCTGGCACATATTAGAAAGCTATTGAATTAATAAAAACATCCCTCTATCCTTAGAAGCAGAAAAAGAGATGTTTGTCTCCACAGAAAATTAAGCAGATCCTAGTTACTCTCTCCAAAGACAATGGAACATTTTTCAGTATAAAAAAAAAATTAGGTTTAAAATCTGAAATTACTCTAGATTGAATTTAACCTAATTATATCATGAACTCAAAATGCTTCTTTTAAGGTTTCTATTATTTTTGTCGCAATTGACAACAGCTTGTCAAACAAAGGTCAGTGGATGCAAAAATGCTTAGAATTTACAGCAGAACGTGCAATGTGCATTATTTGGGAAAGAATAGTGGCCCCATTGCTCTCAGACTTTTGCTAAAATGACTACTTGCTCATATTCAGCAGTTTCTCCATAGGACATATAATTTCAGAAGGAAATATCTCACTACTTTCAAAACAGACGGAAAAAATCACAGGTACTTCAAGGGAAGTGCTTAACTTTTTGCCTTCATCAATACATCTCTCTAGTAATCTATAAAAATGTGAAATTATGAGTATACTTGAAACATATATTACTGTATTTCCACTCTGAAACAAAGCACTATTAGCAAGGTCTTAGTATTCTTTTTTTTTTTTTTGGCATCACTGCTCTCCGGTGGTGGGAGTAGGAGGCCCAACCCCACTGCTGGAATTGAACCTCCGTCCCAGTGGGCTGCAGTCCCGCGCACAACCACTACGCCACCGGGGCTCAGCCAGTATTCTTAAAGTTTTTGCTGAGAGTCATCAATATTTGACTCTAATGCCTGTATCTAATGTCCAGTCACACCAAGACTACAGAAATTAGAAGCAGGTAAACACAAACAAATAAGCAAGCAAGATAGATACAAATACAAAGCAATATTTTGCTCAAATAAATATGAAAATGTCAGTATGGTGCTCAGAATTGATGAATTCACATTATCATGATAATCTTATCAATCTTTGGTCATTTTTTTTTCTGAAGACAAAGGAAGTACATTATTTTTGACATAGAATCTGTCTTATAAAAGAAATACTAATTAATATAACAAACCCAGAGTGCTGTAATGAAAATCAATGAATGTTCTCTAAAAACCACAGACTCGGGATTAGATTTGTCAGTGTATCTTTGCTATGTTGAAAGATCTCTCTACTTCATGATTCGTAATCAATAATACCAAAAATTATTTATTTATAAATCCAGTCCTCTGAGATTTTGTGCGAGTACTTTAGAAACAGCCAGTTTATTTGGGATTCTGAGAAAACTATTGTAATCAGTACACCACAGAAGGGACTTGAAATATTTGATTTAAGTGCTTGTGATTTTAAAATGTCTGAATAACACTGTTAAGATAACATGGCTACATCTGTCTTGGGAAGCCTGTAGGTAATACAAACTGTTGGTGTTTTCAGTCCCTTCTAACTGAAAGCTTAGAGATAAAGTCCCCCGTACGGTACCTAAGAAGAAACACTTGGTGATCTATCTCTGCATAATCAGTCACTGAAAACGTAAGGAGCACAGTTCTACATTGACTCCCCTGAGGTCACCATTGATCCGCTTTGACTTGTTCCCAACTGATAAAATCCTTTCAAAAAGGAATGTCGATTCACTCAGCCATTATGAAATACCTGCAAAAGCATGTATAATGTGATATATTGGGAACACAAAATGTTATTAAGGCTTGGCCCCTGAATTATAAATGATTGATGGAAGGACAAGTTAAGTGATAACAACTGGATCCCAAAAAAATTTTCAGAGAGCATAAGTGAAACAGATGGAAGCAAACAACCAGATCAAGTTGAAATTCAAACAAAAACTTAGAGAAGCTGAGATGACTTCTTTCCTTTTATTAGGCATTTTGATTCATATAAAAGCATATATTATATATGTGTGCAGGTTCTTATTTGAGCTCATTTGACAGTTTTCTAGACTGTGGTAACTGATACGCTGTTATGATCTCGGTGTATATGTTACTAATATTACAAATGCCATGAGGGTCATTTCTGGTGGAGATACTGCAAACAAACTTCCAAATTAAGGAAAGGAAGAGAGGCCTAAGGTTCTGTTTCCAAAAATCTGTCAGCAAAAACTTTATGGATCACAAGAAAACACTGTTCAATATGTTGTTGGTCTTGTTGGGTGCCATCAAATCAGTCTGACTCATAGTGGTTCTATCAGAAACACAAAGTAAGACCTGCACTAT